>JBAMHX010000021.1:4414800-4444505 GCA_037177515.1 Pseudomugil tenellus
TTTTTTCTACAGGTCTTCTTTCTTATTTTTCAGTTTTTGCAGGTCTAATTGATCATTTTTTCTTTGTTGCAGGTCTTATTTTTTTTTATTTTCCTTTATCTGCAGGTCTTCCTGGATAGCAGCTGCACTGTATATTAATCTGTCTTTCCTGTCCTCTCTGATGAGGGAGATGACTGCCTTACCTGAGCCGGGTTTTGCAAAAAGTTTTGCCTTCCTGTTAAAAAGGAGTTTTCCTTCCCACTGTCGCCTCATGCAACTCAGGATGGAAGATTGGATCAAAGTCAAGATTTGATGCAATCTTGCTGGTTCCCTTATATAAGGCTGTTTTTATGAATTGGCCGATCTCTGAAGTGCCTCGCGACGACATAGTTGTGGCGCTATACAAATGGCGCTTTACAAATAAAGCTGGACTGAATTGAGTGTCAGGGATACAATGGTGTCATCACAACCGCCGCCGCCAGATAATAAGGAGCTTTGTGACTGAACATGTGCATCTTTATATTATTGTATTGTGTCTGTTCGAGGATTGGGGGAATTGGAGGATTGGGGGGATATACCTCTAGCCATCGCTTCGGCATAGGGATTGCTCTGCTTCACTATTGATTTAACCCACATTCAGCAGAAGTTCTTCTGGATTTCTTTGGCATTGTTGACACAACAACATTTTCATCTGTTCTACGCTGATATGCACAAGAATGGCACCTCAGCCATGGCAGAGGGTCTCCTTCTGATGTTTGCTCGGATTAGTCGATATGGAAGCTTTAAAAGGGACGGAGGGGGGAAAAAGAATGCCTGGGCGAAGACGATAGAGAGAAAGTAGGCCAGCATTTATGCCGTAGTGCAGACGTGTTATATCGCTGGATTTAACAATCTTGCTTATATGCAAAACCCCCAACCTCAAACAATTGTTCTATTGCACACAAACAGCAGTGCAAATCTTTGTCCCAACAGCTAAAAATACTTTCTAATGACAGCTACGGATACTTCACATATCAGACATCACTGCATTTAATTTTTAAATTAACCAACATTAACACAAAGTAATCTCAATCTGTCAAAAATGATTTCCGATTGAGTACTTACTGAGCTTTCAGGGGGAAGCAAAAATAGATAAGTCTTTAGTTTGTGCTGCTCTGAATCAAGACGTCTGATCCTGACCCATGTCAACAAGAAACCATGATTAATCCTTTTTACTTCTGTGAGTTGAGGTCCTTCGCTGCAGCTGTCAGGTAAGCTGACAAAGCGCAATGGCACAAATTGCTAAGGGGAGCTGACAAACCCAAATTCAAAGTCACACACATGACACATACTGATCTAATAATAGCAGTTTTTTGTTTTTTAAGTTGCTGCTTGGGTATAAAAACACGACGGCTCAACAAAGACGGCCATTTTCTTAAGGTACTGTCAGTTTCATGAGACGATTTAGTGAATCACAAACATTTTCAGAGATTCAGCTGTGACAAATCTTTGTTTTGTTCCCATTTTGGCTCCTGGGATGCAAATCTTTCAGCTGCCTTATCACACTAATATATCATGACGGCCCTTCCATCCATTTTCTATACAGCTTAATCCAATTCAGGCTCACAGGAAGACAGAGCCTATCCCAGCAATTAGCAGGCAAGATGCAGGGTACACCCTGGACAGGTCCCCAGTCCATCACACTGGGATGATAAATTGAGAGAGAAAAAAAACACAACAAAATATTTTTTTTTATAAAACTATTTATTCTCAGTGTCTGTATTAAATGAAATCACATCAAATTAGTTCTTATTAACCTATTAAATTGGTTAATTTCATCTTGTGTTACAATATGTATGATAAGTTATCACCATTAAAATGTCTATATTTTGAGATGAGGAACACATTTCCATCCCAAAAAGACCAGTCGTTCATATTAAGCTGTCCTGCAATGTAAAAAGAAGTAGGTCAGGAAGAGGATTAAAAATAAATATCATTTTATAGACTTTCACCAATACCGTAGCCCATCATATACAACAAACTGGGATCAAGTGGCTTAGCTGTAAAGGAGTGTCCACACACCCTAAATCCCATAAAACGATGAAGTCTTTAAATCTTAACCATTAGAAATGCTCCAGAACTCGCACGTGATTCAATGAAATCCCAACTTTTTTTTTTAAGAAGCAGTACTTTCCCCTCACAGGCAAGAAACTGTTTTTATGTTTTGACAAACTATAAGAACAACAAGCAGAAATATGAAAACAACAATCAGCACTTCCACTTTCCCAGCGTTATTCACATAGGATGGCAAATGGAAAACTATACATCCTGTGGAGGAACCTGAGACGGCCTCAACAACAAACATTCAATTATCATTTGCCTCACAAAGCAAATAATACACAATAGAGAAGAAAGGAACGCCCATCTCCTCGTTCATGTTGACCTCATGGAGCGGCTCAGATAACCGACTGTAAACACATGAAAGCATCGGTGTTGTGACTCGCTGCTCCAGATGGGAAGTGATTGTGTTCATCCCATCCAAACTAATTTCTCCAAACAGTTAAAACATAGTTGAAAAGCAAAATGCAGATTAACATTTTGGGTTTTAAGCGGTACCTTTTGGACCGGCGCAGACGGGCTCCGCTGAAGAAATGAGGGATGTTAAAGTTGGACAGTGCTGTCCACGGGCTAGAATCTGACATAGTGTCCACGTCATGCCAGAGAGGGAGGTATAAAGGGGGCTTTTGAGGACCTGAGGAGAAGCGACGTCTGTCAGCGGTCAGGAGGTGGCAACCCCGGGAGAAGTCCTGACAAGTGTCCTCTTTAGGTCCAAACTTCCTCTGCACAGGCACATCTGCAGCCAGCTGCGGCATAAACACTCCAACAGGGAGGACACGCCGTCCTCCTCTGTCCTCAAACAAAAAGAAAGTAATCCGGGAAGAATCTCGAAAGGCACACAGAGAGTGTGATCCAGATCAGGTGCGGACAGCCTCCACTGCAGCAGGCACACGACACCTAATACCAGCTGACTTTTCGCATCTCGCTGCGACTGTGTTCTCTATCCCAAACACTCATCCTGCTCCCTTCGCTCAACATGCTTCATATCATGTAACAGGCATCTACCACTTTACATCCTGTGAAGGGGGGGGTTTGTGAAACCGAGGGGGACTGCATCATCAGCAGATGCTGCTGTGAACCCACTGCTTTCACAACATGGCACCCCTCCCAAAGTCCGGCGGGTCGTTGTGTTCATTAGGAGCTATTTGAAATGGAAAAGTCTGGCTTTTTTCTACCTCTGGCTGCTTCCGCAAAAAAACAGTCCAACTTTATTCATCAGACGAGAGCCTCACCTGAACTAAATCACCTTTGATCCGTGACTCATTCTCTGTTTGACGTTTACGGGCAGATAAGTGACTAAACACAAATGATTCAGGAGAGAAAGTGAACCTCTGTTTCAATACTGGTCACCTTTCTTTATAAAACTTTTATTAAAGGCAGACAAACTGAGGGGCGGTACTGGTGAATTCATATTGCAAACATGTCTTTTTGTCAGCTCGGTGATGAATTTGACTTTCAAGTGTGTGTGAGAGGTTGGGGTCAGCTGATCTTAGCAGCCTGCAGGGCACAAACGATGCATGGAAATTCTCTGTAGTGCTTTCAGAGTTAAAAGCAAAGCAATCTACCAGAGAAACAATAACCCTTTATCTAATACATGAAGGACTAAAACACTGATTAGTTATTCACATGTTAGTTTAAATAGGAGAACGCAAACAGACGCTTCAGAGCTGCAGATAAGTGTGCCTCAGTGCGTACAGCATGTAGGGATTGACGCTACTGTGATGGCATAATTAGTAGAAGGTAGTGAAGATGTAGCTCAGCTTTAAAGCCTTAATCTTGATTTGCCATGAGGTCGTAAAAAACAGAACTTGCTGCTATGTGAGAAAATAAAAACAATATTTTAAAAAGAAAATGTCTCTTCCTAAAACGCCACTCACAACCCTGTAAAACATTACATGTAGCAAAACAGAAAGCTGTGTATTGTGTGTAATCTTATATCAGCACCACATGATACAGATGTACACAGATATATCACACGATTGTTTAGATTCTTTGCATTTCTGGATGGAAAGTCTGTTAAAAAGAAGCTGGAAATGTTTAAAAGTATTTCATACTTTAATCTCACCACGCCTAAATGAGCATAAACTTATAAGCTCTCACATAAAACAGTAAGACGTTTTTAGGCTGGTAAATCACTGCCAACTCCTGAACTTTTTCAGTACATGTATGACCCAACAGAAACTTTTTTGGTGGTAAAATTCACTGTGTCAGTTACAGAACAAAGTCAGTGCTCCAGGAAACAACTGATGATAAAATCTGCCACTGCTGTTCACAGATGTCATGTTACGTAGCAAGAGGCTGAAAGCAGCAAACATGCTGAATATTATCTGATACAAACTATAGTGTGATAAATATATACATGTCTAGTAATTACTGCATATTCTGTTGTGAGACGGATTTGCAAATGAACATTAGATAATGACATAAGCCTTAATATGTGCTCTTTCTGTATTTAACACACACATAGGGCACGGCCACGTTGAAACATATCGATAAAACATGCACATTTGACCGCTTAATATCTAAAGTTCCCCCCTCCTCTGTTGCATATGAGTAACATTAAAAGACAGCAACGCTTACCAGATTAAGTGTTACTGGAGCTTTGAGCTTTCTGCACAGTATCGTTCACCATAGACCAGAAGTTTACCGCAACAGAGTTCATGGCTCCGGCTGTTTAGCTCTGTTCACCGCGATCAGAATTAAGGATGTGAAAAATGTGGGTTTCTTCTTGGTCCCTCCTTAATGCTCCGTCCAAACTTCCTTTTCTCGTCCATAAATCTTTTTAAACTTTATTTAACTTGTTAATTACCGGTAGCTTGTTGATGCACACCTGGTTCCAGCCGGTCCGTCTCTGCCCGCTCGGCTGCTTGTTGTTTACATTGGACTGCTGCCAAGAAGTCTGTGTTTTCTGGCAGAGGTCCAAAATAAGAGTCTGCTGTTCAAACGAACATTTTATAAGTTTTTATATCCATTTCTTCCTTCTATTAAGATGTTGATCCTGTTCATTACCTTTACTTTTTATTTATTTATTTTTTTTTACAGTGGCCACACTTCCTCCTTTTCTCGCTTTCCTCTCCTGCATCTATGGCGAGTGAACGTCTGCTTTGCTGAAGTCATACAACACATCAGGCGCACCGCACCATAAGGCGCTCTGTACATTTAGGAGAAAATTTAAGACTTTTAAGTGCGCCTTGTGAAAATACGGTAACTATTCAAATCAGTGCATCTAGAAAACAAGCACTTTTTATTTTTAGAAAAGGCTGGAACTAAATGTTTCAGCTGATGTGCTGGTTATTGACATAAAATGTCATCTGATTCGCTAAAACATAAGGAAATTTTAAATCCATTGGATCACTTTTTCAGCCTGCTTTGACAATCAGACAACAGTTTATATCAAAAGTCTGCAGATTAAACAAGTTGCTAAACATAAATATGGGCTTCTTTTAAGCATTATGGCCTCATTACGAAGACGTTCTTGTTTAAATAATAACTTGGCTCATGGAATTAATACAGTCAGATCCAACCAAATGTTCATAATGTTTCTGAAACATTTTAATGATCACTGAGAACAAAGACAAGATGCTGAAGATGAGACTCATCAAGTACACTGACTGGAAAGGATCTAGAAACTCAGGAAGGGACAAAATCAGCTAAGTAAGAACCCCTTCAACCACCGCTTGCTCCCGCATGCACCTCTTCTGTAATGGTGTTATCAGAGGTCATTTCTGTCAGCAGAAAGCCTGAGTTTGCGAGTTCATTCTCTCAGAGCGGATCGCTCCGTCTCCCTGCAGGCCGGTGTGACAGCCTTCACTCTAATTATGGCTTCGCTCTGTTTCTGTGCTCCACATAAGAGATGACGGTTCAAATGGTTCAAAGTCAAACCTGCATAAAGCAGCACGAACAGAAAGGTCGCTGCTGGTAATGTGCTGACATTTCAGCCTGGAGATTTGGGTTACTGTCTTTTTTAAACATTCTCTTGGAGTCCTTTAAGGAAGAGAATAAAACGATGACATTCATGTCAATTACTTCCGTTTTTCATAAATAGAAGAAAATAAATAAAAAACTCGAAATATCTTTCGATAAGTGTTAAAAATCAAGACGCATAAAATGCAGGTTTTTTGCACCAGTCATCAGCACAAGTACAAATGTGTTATCAGTAATAGATTCTGGGGACCGTCGGCTTATCTAATCAAACTTCTGTCGGTCCAGCTGAGTGATGAAGAGCCAACAGCGACTACGCTGCTGACAACCTTTGAGTTAATATGTTATCCAGGACACTTGAGGTGGTTTGCAAACAAACCAAACATCTGTTTGAATTTACAGTTTCCCTGCAAAAACACACAGCAGAACATGTGTAGAGAGAATTTCCTCCCCTCAGCTTTCACAATGCTGACATTTATTTTTGCTGGATTTGCTGTTTTTTCCATTTCTCCCTCATCATCATCATCATCATCATCATCATCATCATCATCATCGTATTTCAAGCTGATGTTGCTATTAGGCACAGAGTTCACCTTTAAACTCTTTTAGAGAGTTTACGATCTTAGCCAAGAGAGATAAATGTGAAAATTAATGCTGCAGATTTTGATACATACATTTTTCACTGTCATATCAAAAACAGTTCATCTGACGCTATGATTAAATCCCCCAAAAACTATTTTATCTTCCTTATTTATTGGGTTTCTGGTATTTTTGAAACCTTACATTTAGAATATTTTATCAGGTGTTGATATTTTATCAGGTGTTAATTACTCATCAAATCAATGAGTAATTAGCAGACTTGTGCAGCTCGAAGTCACAAGTCTGCCAAATAAATGTGACGTGTGTCAGGTATGTTGCAGGAGGGAAACTCCCAACACTGCAGCTCTCGAGGACCCGAGTCCAACAAAAAGCTCCATATATATAATCTACTGGTCAGTCTTTGCTGTTTTGGAAGCAGCAGAGTCAGAAACAGCAATAACATACTTTTTCATGAGAGAATTAGTGACCAAGTCAAGTATTGCCATGAGATGTTTCTCTTCAGTTAAATGAACTGGGCTTCTCACTATACACCAGTCTGTGTGTGTACTAGCTTTAGTAGACTATACATCTTCTAGCATTAGCATACATGTACAAGTATGAGTACAAATAATACAAGATTGTCTGGAATTGTCAATAATAAATCATAAAGAGGGAAAACGGCATGTCTACACTGTGCAGACTCACTTCAACACCAGCTCCACTTATTCTATAATTCTCTCTATGAAAGCTGTGCAGAGCGAGAGGACAACAGGGTGAAATCGGTGGGTGTTTTATGCTTTTCATTGATTTCATAAAATCTCAAAACTGAGTGTTTTGAATGAAGTACTGGGTAAAAAAAAAAACTAGTTTGAATCAGAGTGGTTTTCTCTGTGAATCTGCATCACTTTGTATCAGCAAAACAATTGAAGATTCACACTTTGAGATGCAGTGATGCTTCTGCTAAACTGGTGGCATACAGGACAGGACTGGGCACATCAAACCTCATCATCCATGAAAGAACTGTCTTGGTGGATGAAATGTTGAGTTTAAAGATAAAAGACTAAAGATGCAAATTAATTAAAAAGAAGTTATACACATTGATAAATGACCTTCTAAATCTCCACCAGCAGATGCAAAATGTAATACTTATTACAAATTAGTTCAGATCATGGCGACAGGCTTGGATATTGAACCATTACTGCCTACTGCTATGAATACTCATCATTCCAAAATGAATCAAACCGCATTCAGACAGATTGGGACCATTCCTCACTTTGATGTACTGCAAATGCCACAAATCCTACTTAGCACATGAAAGGGGAGCATAAACCTCGGAACAGAATGGGGGAAGATGGGGGAAGGGGAGGCATTATCGACATTACATAAGCTTCATGTCCTCTTTCACTCTTGTATCAGCGACTGGTGATTTTAGGAGGGCAAACCGAAAAGTCAGCTCCAAAACAGTGACTGATGAAGACAAGATTGACTTGAACATGCACTGACAAGTCTTCCAAACCAAAAACAGCCATGGCTGAAGAGAACTCTTGCTTACCTCCAGAAATGAAAAGCGTGCAGCGGGCTGCACGGACTGCAAGGACTAGTGGGAGTGGGGCTCAAGCTTCGTGGAGTGAGGCTGTAAGTTAAATGGAATGTAGTGAATAGTTATCTTTTATAATTCACAGGACAGGACAGGACAAAACCCTCCCCCTCCTTATCACAACACCGACTATGGCCAGATGAGACAACAGCATCATAAAGACTAAACAACCCCTGTCAGTAAAACGTAATCATGTTTTAAAAGCAGGTTCCTGAGGCATTTGTCTGGTTCTGCAGTGTTTATTTGACATTGAGCCTGAAGGCTGACGCAGAATAAAATGACACAAGGGAGTGAGGACCTCCTGATGAGAAGCTGCAGATTATCAAATGAGTTAAACTTGACCAAAATTCAGAGATGAAGTGGCCAACAGTGTGTTTATGATGCAGAAATCAAAGACGTTTGGTCTTGAACGTGATGTCATGTTTTGAGTCATTTTCAAACGAAGAGCCAGCAGTAGTGCTGCAGAGCATTAGGTCATGCAAAGGTGACTTACTGCAGTGGCTTCTAACACATTTATCACAATATTTGTAGAGAGAAAAAAGATTCAACTTGAGATGAGATGGCATGATTGTGGAGACTTCAAAAGGAGAATCATGGTGCTTCTTCCACATTCAGACTAAAGGCAACAATGAATAGAAGCCAGATATGCTTGATTGGTGTTTTATTGCAGTTACAGTCAAGCATTGTGTTGTAATCAAAGCAACAGGAATAAGTGACCTTTAGCTTAGTTTAACTGTCACACACCATCTTATTGCAAATGAGAAACAACTCTATAGGAATCTTCTGAGAAAATTATGCTATTTTAATACCTATTTTGTGTAAAGGTAGCTAAAAATGATCATAAGAATATGAATATACATACCCAGACCGTTATTATTCATCTTTGCATGAACAAACATGGTCTGGCTGGTTGTGTCACAGCAATCAATTATTCTGATGTTGTGGATTTGTTGATTTGTTTTTGTTTTAAAAAAGTAAAGAACTTAATGTGCTGTGGCCAGACCTCCATGAACTACAAATGATAATAATCAGTGGTTTGATGTGCAGACGATTAGACCAAATTGAACGCATCCCTCACAACCGCAGGAATAAGCGCTACATTTGTGTAAAATCTGCATAGAAATAACGTCACTCGGTCTTATTGGCTCAGTTACAAATTTTAAATCCTCAGACAGAACCAGAATAAAAGCCTCGTTGACCCAAATAATAGAAGAAAAAAGAATTGCATCAAGTCATTTAAGCGTCTGTGATAAAACTGGCGTAAACCACAGAGCCTTCAGTGATTCTCTGCTTCTCACCTTATTGATCTCAGCAGCAAACACTGTAAAAACATTCCTGATAGATTTTCTATGTGTGGATGTCCTGCAAGTGTGCTGTTTGTGTTCCACAAAAATAACAACTCCTTTCTATTATCTGTCCATCACAACAAGCAGGCGAAAGCAGAAATCTGTAAACACACATGCAGACTCAGACACATGAGCGGGCTGCTGTTGCCTAGCTGTGCAGGATTTGACAGACTTCCTGCTGCAGATGCTGCTGTTGCTAATGCTAATACAGCACAGAGCATGAGGTAACGGCGACAGACAGCGAGATATATGACACAGAGACGGCTGAAGCAACACGCTGCCTCCCCGGCAGGATAACGGAGGAAAATACTCACTCTAACGTCAGCCCTGGAATTCTCAGCCTCTCCCGCTGGGCTTTCATGGCTGAACTGTGCTCGTTTGCTCTATTGTGGTCATGATATGCATTCACACAGCCTGTCTGCTGCTCCCCCCCTTGCAACGACAAAGAGCCAAACCCGGCCACCACAGATAGATGTGACGGATTGGTTTTCTCTCCCCCCACAAGAAGGGAGGGGGTGAGAGGGGAGGCTATGGTTCTTGTTTTGGTCTTTCCACGTTCCACCTTGAAGTTGTCAAATGAGACCCTCAGTTTGCAGCGGAGGGCATGGAGGCAGGACAATACCCCTTCTTCCCTCCCTCCCCTAATACACACCCCCCTGCTCCTTCAAACGCATACCCTCCACCAGCTGACAAGTTCTTTCATAGCAGAAATACATGCAATAGCCTAAACCTTCCTCCGAGTGCAGTCACCTTGACAAACGCCAACACGAGGCACGCAGGGCACGATGCAATGTGACAACAACCACAGCGATGATGTCATCTTCGTAAGAAAACATACTGCGCCACCAACTACTCCACGTCCCTCAGTGTGCATGAAGAGAATATGAATAGGTTTACTGAATTATAACTCAGCAGAAACCTTTCAGCTCATCACAGAGAGAAAAATAATGTCAAAACCTTTATCAAAAACTAAATGTTTATGTTTTTTTCCCTACTTTCATATTTGCATCCATAAATCATTTGGAATTCTTTGCATAAAATAGATGTTCAATGTATTTATCTACATTCAGCAATAGGTCTGGGCGATATGACCAAAATCTCATCACGCTGTAGCTCATTTCATATCCTCATAACTATATACATCACAATATAAATTTTTTTTTGTAATTTTAATGAATAAATAGTTTATATTAAATTGCAATGCAATAATGCAAATAGGGTGGGCAATATGATCTAAATTTCATATCCAGATATAGTTTATTTTATATCCCCATAACAATATGTATATAGATATATACATAACAATGGTCGGCAACTCCGCTCCTACGGAGCCGCACCCCTGCAAGTGTCGGGAGTTTCCTTGCCGCACAGGTGGAACCCATTAGAATTAATTAGCCTACTTGTCTCCGTCCCAATAGGTGCGGAGTTGAAGTGCAATTCAAATTGGGACAGCACTTGGCGTGCCAGTATGACTAACGCACAAAAGGAAATGTAAGATGTCCACAACAAAAGATTTGCTCTCTTGTCCTGCTCTCCCTTAGCTAACGGATATCAGCCTGTTGCAGAGTTTGGAGTTTATTACGAGAACTTTCGCCACTGCTTGACGCTGCTTTTTCGGCTTTTGCCATTTGAATCTCTCTGTAATCTTTGCTCTGAGTCTTGTATAGGTGATAAAATAATTTATTTGCGTTGGAGTCCGTTGTTAGGAGCTAGCATATTTTATAAACAACTATTGTTTTTGCCACGTCAATCTTTTTATATCCAAACCACACTCATGTGACAGACATTGTCCCTCTTTTAGCTAAAAGCTACTCTGTTTGGGTTGTCATCTTGTAGAGCACCACCCTGCTCTGAAAAATGTCCGTCACCGTCTTTCTCTGTGTTTATTAAATTATGTATTGCAGCGTGCAAGAGAATGCAATAAAGCGCTTCTTGATATGAATTAAGCAGTGAAGTACCATACCGGCATGTAAACTATAGTTCCTCATATCATCCAGACAACATATGTCTTCTTATTGCCCAGCCCTATTCAGCAATATAATCTCAGCGTAGGACATGGACACTTGACTGCAACAAAACTTTGCAGTGAATGTCTGAAGTATGTGATCTGCTTTTCCATCTAAACATAAATATTACTTCTACATGCTACGGCACCACCTTAGATTCCAAATTCATCTGCAGTAAAGTTTTATCATTCTTATGAAAAAAAATATTTGGAAGATAAAACACACGAGTAATACATGAAGAAAACAAAGCCTATGCTGTCAGAAGCGACGGCTAGCGGTATATCCCCGAATGCCCCCAATCCTCGAATAGACACAATACAATAATATAAATCTGCACATGTTCAGTCACAAAGCTCCACCTGGTGTTGAAACTTTGAACCAGCCAGGGATGACATCAGGGCAGGATACATCCTGAGGTCATGACCTTTTATTTGCACTTGATTTGAGGTCAAATAGGCATATACTTCCAGAGATATAGCCAAAAAAAACTGATTTTTTTGTGCATAAACCGCCACCTGGTGGGGAAAACAAATTCAAAAATGGTGAAATTTGATACAGGTTGTTAACAAATATGTAAACAAATATTACAGTGTGTTATTTAAGAATGTTAAAAAACTTTAGCAGCTTTTTTAACTACTAGCATTCATTTTGTATCCTGTCTTTTCTCCAAGCTCTCTCAAGCCAGTAAAAGTCAGTCCAATTTTCAGTCTAGTAATAACTCTGTTGTTACTTCCTCTCTGTATTTTCCCATTTTCAAGTAAAAAATGTCCTCCTTACATGGTGGACGTTTAAATCGGGTATTTTACTGATAACCGTCTGACAACATCCTTGGCGCAATGCTACAAGCTGGAATGAAAAGTCTGAAGTGTGGCTTGTCTCCCTCTGGGCACTGCAAGATTCAGCTGTTCTAGGATTGCCAAACAAATCAGAAGGATGGAGTTTTAAGCTCTGAAACTTATACAGAGTTGCTGTGTTCCATTTGTGTACTAGTACATGCTGATAAATTGTAAAACACCAACAAATGCACAACATTCCCATTTGAAATGCAGACCTCATTAATACAGCTTGCCCTTAGAGAGGTGGCACACAACATTGCAGGCAATAGTAACTCTATGCATGCAGTTATGATAATCATAAAGGAGTGGGGGGAGTACATCAGCAGGGAACAACCCAGTCATAGTCGAGGATGATGCACAGCATCATTATGACCACAGTAGGGATTTTATAAACACCCTTAAATTGCTGCTTAGTATCATTTAAAATCATCCATATTGCTTAGAGTGTTATTGTTGTAGATGTTCCACTGAAGGAACATTGAGGTCCACATGAGGGAAAATTAATCAGTGGCTCTGCAGTGAGAAACTGTCCTTGCTAAATAACAAAGAAGGGAGGTTATTAAAGATAATTTGACACAGTGTTCTGTTTGACATGAGTCACCACTAAAAAAAAAAACAATGGATAATTGTTGTATGATGATGTGTTAACCTGGAAAGGATGCAGAAAACAGAGCTCCCGCCTCCTCACCCACTCCCTCCAGTAGATTATTCAGTTCTTTATGGCTTTGAGCACATCAAGGAGCAAAGAACCCTTAAAAAGACACACCTACCGGTGTATTAATCACAGAGCCAGAAGCAGAACAGACCAAAAATTGTGACCGATTCACAACCCAGAAGGTCACGTGGATCCATCCTTCAGCTGACTTTGCCATTTAGGACGTTACTAATAATGTAGTGATCAAAGTTATACCATTTTTCTGACTGTTGATTCGTTTCAATGTTTACAACTCGCTTACATCTTTCCCAAAACAATTTAATCTTTCCTAAAAGCTAAATTTGTTCTATGTTTGTGTAGATTTCAATTAATTTAGAGTAAAATCTATAAATAAAATGCAGGTCAACATCAGCATAATAACATTGTCAGTAAGAAATTGATTTAGCATCTTGCTCCAGCTAAATACAACCTGTACTTACATTGACCACAAAATAAAGAAAAGAAATTAGATTAAGCCATCGACGCTAAAGGCGTGACAGGAATGTTAAGCATATTTATAGTTCATGTAAAGTAAGTTACTAAACTTTATTAATAAAAAAAAAACCTTTTATCAGAATCCTGATTAGCAGGAGTTTCACAGGAAAACATCTCCCGTCTCAGATGATCCAGTTTGTACTTAATGTTCTGACTGAATTACAACAAATGAAAAACTGCAGTAAGTCTGAATATGATGCTGTGACCTTTCCAGAACTGCTTCTAACTAATGTTTGCATATAAAAAAACCTTTTTTTTTGTATGTGAAAAGTGGTTTAATAATATTACTATTTTTAACAACCTTATGGTGCAAAATAATTTTTGGAGTTTTGTGCCACTTTAAACCTGAAGAACGATTTAATAAAATTGCCATTTAATACAAAAAGCACTAAAGATGACATTGATTAAATATGAAACATGACAAGTGTTATTTTAGTGAGAACTACAGAAAGTCCAAAACAAAATTTTCATTAGATTTACCAGAAAAAAAAACAAACTATGTTGTATCATTAAGATATAAAATAAAATATTTAAAAATATTACTCTTGGACAATATCTGTGCTAAAGATTAAAGTCATTATTTTTTGGTATGTTAATCTACACAATATAAACACAATATTTCATTTTTTAGGTTCAATAGATAATCCCCATTTTCTTTTGCATTGAACAAAATGTCATTTAGTGCCAAATTCTTTAGTGAGAAGTTTCTGATGCAGGCAGCTGTGGCATCAGACACTGCTCATTCTGGTGGGACAATAAAAAGGCAAAATATTGATCATTGCAATGTGCC
The DNA here is from genome assembly GCA_037177515.1 of Pseudomugil tenellus. Classification (NCBI taxonomy): domain Eukaryota; kingdom Metazoa; phylum Chordata; class Actinopteri; order Atheriniformes; family Pseudomugilidae; genus Pseudomugil; species Pseudomugil tenellus. Next base: position 4,429,141 of record JBAMHX010000021.1, read on the forward strand.
ACAGATGTCACAAGTTGTAAGACAGCATGCTCTTACAACTGCTGGAATGAACTCTCCATGCAGGACCAGTGGGAAAACATTCCCCAGGCCAGTATGAATGAGAAGATGTGCTGCTTGCGAGATGCCAGTGGTGGCTGTGACATAATGACTGGCGTGACTTTGAGCTCATGATGTTTCATTTGTTCTATGTCATATCTGTATCTTTAAGTGTGTGTGATAGACTGCATATTGTATGGTGAATGTACTGTAAATAGTACATCTACATATGTGAGCTGGAATAATTCAGTATACTTCATGTTGTATTTATACTTCTTTTTCAGTGTATTTTATGCTGCTTACTCGGGACCAGTTCTGCTTACTGTCTCCCAACAGAGAACCACTTGCTCCAACATCTTCTGAATATTAGGATAATATTATGAAACAGATATAAAATGAAGGAAAAAAAGACAGATAATTTTTTTTCTTTTCAGAGTTATGCATCACGCTTACGATTTGGGGCTTTAGTGATAACTAATGACTCACTCAAGGTCTCATAATCATATTTGGTTGCAGTCGTGCCTAAAGCAAGAAAACCCTTCAGTAACTAAGAGGGCAGACGAGCTTCTATTGTTTAGACTGAATTTATCTAAAACACACTCATAAGTAGCCAACATTTGCTATCTTCTTATGTGCCTTTTGGTTTCACAGCAGTATTGCATAAAGTTTATTTACATGATTGTACTGCTTCCATCAGTTTTTATAAGATGATAACTTACGATTTTGTGGCTACTTTAATTTAAGAGGTAATATATGGTGAAGCATGCCAACCAAGCACCTATATATAAAAGGATCTAATGTCGAGTTTACTAAACCTCAAACATCCACAAACTTTCTAGTTTTTTCTTTATAGCACTAAACTTCTGTTTTAACCAAAAGAGAAATGGATCCAAGCCATTTAATGAGCAGCACCTTTTGGTCCAAGCTGCTGCTGCAGCTCAAGTATCAGTCAAACGTCCATAATAGTGTGTAAGATGCTTTTAAGTAGTTGCAGAATATGAATACTGGTCTATAAATTAGAAAGCATTGTGTTTATGAAGGCACACATTTAGAAGATTGGGTAAACAAACTTTTTAGACACCACAAAGAGCATGAATAAGAACTGGAGAAATGAAATATTACCTGTGTGTTCTGGAGAAGTCATTAGTATCAGACTGACTGACTGCAGGGGTTAAACTACTAGTTAGATTCAGGTAAACTAAGTGAGATGTAATTTTCAATAACCCTAATTAGGACAATATTTATTATTTTATAGGACAACTCTTAATATAACTTTAATATTGATAATGTGACAGATTCGTATTGATTTTAATTATTCAAATCAAATAGTATTTTTTAGAAAAAACATTTATGAAACTTTAAATTATTATAATTTCCCTCAGTGGATTAATGCAGATTTGATTAATTTCAATTAATTGATTTCTTTCCATTGATTAACTTTAGAACATTATGACAAGATTTGCTAATCAAACTACATCTAAATGGCTTTATGGATCGTTATTTATCCTTCATGAAGCAACACAGTAAGACCAGTCAGAGTGAAGTGATAATCTGATGTTGCTCTAGTTTCACTACTAAGTGCACGTGCTCGGCTTCTGTTTGCTTTGCAGCTGCAGACGGCTAATGTTTTTAACAGTTCCCCTTCTCAACCTTTTCTGACTTCTACAGGGTTGGAAGAAAAATAAAAAATAAAAGTAAAAAAGTAAATTAAAGTCTTGTGTGCAGGAAGCTTGGACTAACAATTTGCAAGTTAACACATACAGTGACATTATAAAAAACAGAAAGCTAAATGTTAAACCTCCCAACATGCTAAACATTCAGAAGTATAAAAGTAAAACTGAATTCTTCTGTCAAGTCTTGGATCATAAAGTGCATCATAAATCATGGATGTTGTGTTATGAGTACAAACTCAGATGTCTACTGTTGTGAAATGGATCTGACACACCAAACAGATATTAAGAACCAGCAGAAACCAGTAGGATCCCTGCCGAGTCCCCACACATCACCTGCATCTTGGCTAAATCTCTTAATATTTCAATAGTCTGCAAATTCAGCATCAAGCTAGAACAACTTATATCTGCTCAGATGAAAGATATTGTCTATATATTGTTTAAAAATGGTAAACATTGGATGTGTTTAATTCATATTAAATTCATATGCAGTGTTTGTTCATGATTTAATTATTAAGCATAAAATAAGATCTCTGTTGGGTGAGAAAAAAAAAACATTCATGAGTAAAGCTTTTTCACTATGCTGATTAATTTAAGATATTGAGAAAATGGAGACAGGGTAAGCAAAGCCAATATGACGACAAGACCAAAAGAAATAAAATAAGAATGACTTATTCACAGACTCTCCAAATATTCCTGATAAATGACTGCTCGCTCGCTTGGAAAAAGCTTTTGGCTTTCCTTAAATTCCTTAAAGACTCATTGATGTGTGGGAAAACCATTAACAAGTATCCTTCTTAACTATTTACTGACACTAGAAACAAGATGGACCTGCTAAACTTTTTATTTCTTAACTCTAAACATGTGCTGCGGTCATGTTTAGCGTAAGTTTCTCCCCAGAGAAAATGATCTGGCTGTAAGACTAAAGCTAAAATAACTGAAACGTCTCAGCAAACTGCTGAAGACTGAGAATAACACTTCATTTGCAATCATGGAGTTAATGAACCCTAGTTGACAGCATCTGCTAAACTGAATGTAACGTAACCTACAGTCAACAGATCCTCCTTAATATCCTGTTGCATGGAAAAGCAGTTGATATAGCTGGCACCACGGCAGGTTTGGCATCTTCCAGCTCCAAATGTGACAGCCTGTGATTTTGTGCTGATGACTGGAAACGGGATCTAACAAAATGGTCAACAAATCTAAGTGCATCTTAAGCTGCATACAAATGATTGATTTTCAGTTATTTATTCGAAGCCAGCAACGGATTTCCAGCTATTAAGGTCAGCCTATAAATAGTCACCTCTCATGTTGAAAACAACTCGAAATATGACAGCTAGAAAAGGTGCATTCCATCTTGTGTGGCCACGGGGAGAAATTACAGTCATAAATGTCCCCATGATGAAAAGAATGAGTCAAAGGCTAACCCTGCTAATTAAAAGGCATGGTGGGAGCAGTCTGCATGTTAATGGCAGCAAATGTTCAGTAGATGGCTCTCTGTCACAGGAAAACCTCAGTGGGAGGCAGCAGGCTTAGAGTACCAGCTTCCTTCTCAATGCACTTTTTCTTTCTGTTATTAGAAGTTAAGTAGATGTAGATTTTTACTCCATTTGCTCAGGTTTTATATCCACCGTGTCTACATTTAATCAGACACATTGAACACATGACAAAACAGATGGCAAATACTCCAAAAACAGAATACATGATGCTCACTTTTAGAAACCTCTGCAGTCCTAACCACTGACTGCAATGAGTTTGAATCAGTCATAACAAGTTTGTCATCTCCACACAGCATTACTATGGTTACCAAGGTCACAGGAGGCTCTGGTGCTCTAAATATAAACCAGCTCGGTTGGTGATGTCACAGTAGCATTTAGTAATGGGTCACCTCCATTACAGCCGGGGCCTCCTCTGACAAAGTGACAGCAACAGCAGGTTTCATGAGTAATGGGATGAAAGCATGGTTTATGGGTTTACAGTCGTAATTTCACATTAACTGCTGTATCTCATCTATCATTTCAGACAAACTCACAACTTTAACAACCAAGCTAATTAAAATGCAGTCAAATTCAGTGTTTTTTTTAAGACTGAATTGAAAATGTGCAAAAAGTTTTCACCCAGTCGTGTACATATAAATTAGCATAGTATAAACTAGAGAAGAAACCTGGGAAAACAACAACATAAACATGACACCTTAATTCAACTTATTTTTGCTTGTTACGGAGCTAATTTTAGACTTTTTGAAAAACGAAATAAGTGATGTCCAAACTAATCGAGAAGGGCCACAGTCCAGCAGGTTTAACATGTTTCCTGATCTACCTCACCTGATTTATATGAAATGGATCTCAGCAGCTTGTCGTCAACTCTGAGCCGCTTAGCAACCAGGTGTGTACAAGCATGAAACCTCTAAATCCTGCAGAAGACTGAAGTGGATATCCCTGAATTATATGAAGATTAAATGTGACAAAGTAACTAAAATATCTGCGTTCCTTTTTGAAAAGCAGGTCAGGCATATTCAGTGCGACGGTTCCTACGCTTTACATCCAGTCTATGGTCTCTGATGAAGGTTTATTGTTGGAACATGCAACAGTTCTTTCAGAAAAGGTCGTTTCTTCTCGAGAATCTAGCTTGTGTTATTTCTGAGTTTATGTACTACACACAGAGATGTTCTTGTTATTTTACAAACAATTAGTCGAGTCTAGTGCAACTGTCAGAACATTACAACCTGCAAAGTGACCAAACAGCTTAATGGACGTCTCTCCAGTACATTTTAACCTTAAAAATATTAGATTGTATCTGTAACAAATTCTATTAAAATGAAACTGACAAGTGATCAATAACTTTGGAGTTAAACCTTTAAACATCACAATCAGGTTGATAAATCATGTTTAAGAAACTTATCAAACCACTTGATTTAAACAGGAGATGCATCGTTTAATGCTACTTACAAGCTGCCTCTTCTGGGAAGACTCAGCTCCTTCTGCAAAGGAAAAGAAAAGACTTATTAGTTCAGGAAATTAGTAATTGGTTTTTTTTTTTGTTGTTGTTTGTTTTCAATAAAAAGGATTTTCTGGCTACTAAATGAGCATCAATAGTACTGAAATGTGGCTTCAAGTTAGATTATTAAATGCAATTGGAGACCGACACTCTGTTCAGTATGACCTTTCCTGTTTAACATCAGGCTTGTGTTAATGAATTAAACTCATTAATGGAAAACCTTCGCTTGCTTGGTGCTACTAAGCATGAAATGTCAGATGTGTATTTGCTTTTACCAATTAGATTAACTTTATTCATATCTAAAGCCAGTCCAAACAAAAGTCACCACCCGGATTTAACTCAAATAAAATGAGAGCCTCCCATTGAATGAATACTGCATGAATTATAAATTATATTTCAGCTGGTAACACATAAAACTGATACATTGAGGATCCTTTCCTGTTTCTGAAAGACACCTTACAATCATGTGCTCACAGAAAAGATGTTAATCTGTTCAGGGGAGTCTAATTATTTGCCTCAAGCAAAGAAAACTCCAAGAACATTATTAAAACTATTGAAATATGTAAAAAGAATTAAGAACAATCCGATGCTTTATTACAAGCTGAAAGGATAGCAAGCAACAATCATCTTCATGGAGGAAATTTGGTAAACGTGGTGAAATAAATCCATTAAAAAAGAACAGCATAAGTCAGGCTATGTTTAATACTGTCAGTAAGAACATTTCCAAACCTACAATGTGAAAGGAACCCATGAGATTGGAACTCAACAGCTGTGTAGCCGTAAGAAAACTTGAGGATAATCTAATAAAGGCTTCAGTTTGCAAGGGAGCATGAAGATTGGGCGATGAAGGAAGGTCCAGGTTTATTTCGCTCCTGACAGACTGGAGCATCAAGGTAAAAGAGGCAGTCATCATGCCTGGTGCCTACTGTGCAAGCCTCTGGGGGTGCTCTATGATCTGTAGTTGCTGCAGCTGCTCAGGTTTAGGCTCAGCAGCATTATGTCCGGAGAATGATGTTCATCCATGTGCAGATAGGGGCTCTGGCCCCTGCCCTAGCAAAAGTCTGCACGGCCCTGATAATGTCTAATGACTATGAGAAAACTGGATGAGTCTGAGTCCAGACCTGAAACTCATGAAGAATTTGTGGTTGCTGGACAGAACTTTGTGCAGTGGTCTTTGTGCAGACCCATCATGACTATAAGATCATAGAGAAAAATCAATGCAGCTCAAGCTAGAATAAATGTAGCACTATAGAAGCTTTATAAAATGATGCAACAGGATCATGGTGGTGTAATCAAAGCAAAAGACAAACCAACAGAACAGTGTTCAATATTTTCAGGATGAACACTGTGATCAATCTAGTGGCATGAGTGTCTATTCATGCCATTTTTTGTTTCTTTTTCTCTCTTAATTTTTCTCTTGCAGGACTGAAAGTAAAATAGCACTGCCTGTCAAAAACTGTATTCAATAGGCGATAAAATTATATGAAAATCTCAAGTTAAAGTGGAACAAAAGGAATAATTAAGGTGTCAGTAAAGATTGTGTCAAACTTAAATTTCTCCAGCGGATCTGCAGCAGCAGCAGTTTCCCAGCTTCAAAAATAGTCGACATATGGAGGAACATCACAGCACAGATGTGAATCCGTTACATCCCTTCCCAGGGAAACATGTTTAATCAAGCTTCAACGGATTTAAAACTTTTCTCCTAAGTAATACAACAGATAATTTATTTGCACGCAGATGATAAAGCTTTACATCTTCAGTTACTTAGCTCCATCAATAAATACACAAGAAATGCAGCCGTATGAGGACATTTACAGTCGGCTCATGCTGTGTGAGTGAAAGGTGACAGTTTGGTCTCTGTTGGTCTCTTTAAGTGCTGTTCTGTATGTAGGGATGAAACCAACAGAATGCAGGAACACAAAGCTCAGGTCTGAACCAGTCCAGCAAACAATGCGAGCATTGATTTCTGTAGGGATTATGCTTTCTCACAAGCTTTTTATTTAAAGAATAATACTGTTAGGAAACATTTTTAGCACTGGAAAGTTCTTGTGGTTGTTAAATAAATGTGATATAACAGTATTAGATCCACAAGTGCTTTCTTTGTGTACATTATAAACTTAACTAAATCAGATATTGTTTATAATTGAGCACAAGCAGACAAATAAATACACAAATTACATTTCTCCTAAATTTTCCTGTGTTCTGTAATAATCAGACACACACTGTGCTGCAAAACCTCTGGTTTTTCTTTTCACTTTTGAACTGAATGCAATCAGCTTCATTGTGGATTTCTAAGAATCATCAAATTCAACCTTTTGAAATTTCTGACTTTTTAAAGTCAAAGGGCCCTCACTAAATCCACAGTTGGTAAGTTATTCCCCGCTCTGACATTCAACTTTGGAGCCAACTAATAATCAGCAGCTGTGACCAAACTGACCTCAGTTCAATTCTCCGCTCATCCAGAACAACCCATTTCCAGATATGTGCAAAATAGGCATGTAGAAAGCTGCAGGACTGATATTTAACTGCATTCAACTATTAAAAGGTCCCATATTTTGCTATATTTGTCATTTCCCAGTGTATCCTATGCACATCGTTGATAATATGTAATTTTGCCATACCACTTATTTCTTTCTATGAGGTCTCTACCTGCTGGGAACGGCTTAGGGTAGGCTGACACTTGCATGACTAGTTCACGAATAGTTCGCAAATAGTTCGCAAATAGTTCGCAAATGCGTGCCCATCAGTGTTCACAATGACATGAACTGGCACGATGAGTTCACACATAGGTTGCGCATTGTTTATGCACTTCCCGCATTGGCACGAAGAGTTTCGGACAGTGTTGTTCTGACTTGGGCATCACATATAAAAAGGGGGCCACCCCAACCCCAGGTCATTTCTTAATTGGCTGTGGAAGAGAGATCATGCTGAATGCCAGAGACAGTCATTGCAGAGAAGAGTAGATGCCTATATCTGGCAGCTGCTTGGATGCGCACTGGCACGCAGCCTCCAGCATCGTTCGGACAACTTCATGACATGTTCACGACGTGTTCACGTACAGTTGGCGCATAGTTCACGTTCAAGTGGCGAAATTTTGTCATGACCAAAATTTTTAACTTTTCAAAATTCTCATCCCGACATGGTACGCAGTCACGATGGGTTTACGCACCATTTACGCCAATTTACGACTAGTTTGTGCACTAGTTTGTGCGTGGCACAGAATCGTGCAAGTGTCAGGGCGCCCTTACTATGGCTTGCTCCCAGCTCCTTTCGTTCATACGTCCTGCCTGCACTGAGCAGCCAGAGAGCTCTTCCCATTTTCCTGCTTAACCCATAAAGTCATCTCAGACAGATTGTGACTCCCCGCCTACTCCATGGCATAGTATAGGTGGCAGGCTAACGTTTTCAGGTAGGAGCGGGTGGAGTCTCTACCATGCCGCATTAAAGGGGGTGGGGTCAGGCATTGGCTCCTCCTAAGCCACACCTTTTTTTTTAAAAAAAAAAAGGAATAATGCTATAAAACGCATGGATAACAAATAAAACTACTTCGGGGATCATTTTAAGGTACAATTAACATTGACAGAAGGTAAAAGCTCATAAAAGACCACTTTGCATAATATGGCCCCTTTAAAGCTGTCTCTAAGGGATGTTTATTAAAGGACTCAATATGTAATGTATTGGATTAAGTTCAGTTCCTGCTCAGATTTTTTAAAAAGCACAATGTGCCAAAGCTCTGCAGTCATACATCACAAAAGACATCTAAAAAGTTATATAAAGAAAATATTAGGGGTCATAAAAGATCTTGCAAAAAAATACACTACAACTCCAGAGATGGAGCAGACTACTTTTCCTCGTAAGCTTTTGATTATAAGCATCTGGAATCAGATTTTTTATACTTCGATTTGTTTTCCTAGACATCAGACAGGCTACCTGACTGGAGGGGAACACACTAGAATATTGTGAAATGGATGAATGAGAATCTTGACATTTTGACATCTCTGACATCTTCCTCCTTTCATTTCCTCCTACCTTCTGCTTCGCTTTCTGTAGCTCCTCACCAGCACCTAAACATGCTAGATGTTTTGTTTGGTGACATATGTGCAAGCCATTGTCTCCAAAATTAGTTTGCAACTTGATAACTGGGCTAAAATTGTGTATTGTGCTGTGTCTCCAACAAAAGCCATGGACAGAGAGAAAGAAAGAAAAGAAAAGATAACTAACAGATTTATCCAACTTGTGGAGGTGTTTTAATTTGTGCCATCGCCATATAGTAAACGTAGCATTTATTAAGTTAGCAAGTTTTGCTTTCTCTTATTTGGCCATTAACTTCAATTTAATGTGTTTTTCAGCTTCTTTGCAAATACATGTAATTAAAAAAGGAAGATATGTCTCTGGAAGTTGCCAGAGGATGAATATTTAATCCAAATCAGATCACAGATGCTGCTCCTGCAGCAGCAACAGCATCTGTTCCTAGCATCACATCAGCAGCTACGCAAGTAACATCAGTCATCGTGACAGACAAGTAAACCAAGCGCAGATGACTACATCATGCTCAGAACTAACAGCACTTCTTTTAAAATGACAGATTCCTGAAAGGAAGTTTCACGTCCCATCATCACAGCCACTGTCTGTCAGACAACCAAACTGCAGTAGAATCACCAGGTTGTGGGTCTGTTCTGTTTAGTAGTTTAGGCATTTTAATAAACTGATAAGAGCGAGCTCCTTTGTCTAAAACATTAAAGGACATGAAGTTGATGTGTATCTGCTCCTATAGTCAGCAGAAAAAGTGCTTAGCCGCACTTTTGCTTTGCTATCAATTAGGGCTTAATGTCTGACTTCCCCTGCTGCCTGGATAAGACCGAGGGCAGAGAGTTTCCTTGAGAGACATGACCACAGCTAACACACTGCTAATTAACACACAACAAATGACTTGCACTGATGAGGACCAGCCAATCACAGCCCTCTGAATCTCAGCGTGAACTCTGTGATATAAATACACATTTTCCAGTTAAATCAATTCATGCCCGAGGAGACTATTTATGTCAAGTTAAAGCATCTTCTGATGACTTCCCCGTTTTTGCTTTTGATGCTTGACATGTTTGACACCTTTCTGAGTAAGCAAAGCTTGTGCAGAGAAAAGGCCTCCATCACTGAAGCAAATGTATTCAGCTAGCACTGCGTGACATGGTTTTAATGAAACAAGGCAGGGAAAAACAAACTCTCTGCCTCTCACTCTAACTAATGGTTGGTTTTGTCTCAGAATCATGTTTGTGTATATAAAACTGCTCTGATTGAAGACACAATGAGACGCAGATTTTCACAAGGTTTGTGATATGTTACAGTATCAGCAACACAGTGTTTAAAGTAACAAATCACAAACTACACAAATGATTTTGAATACTTATTGTACTGATTATAACATCTTCCCTAAGCCCTGTTATCACGACAGAACGAGTATGTGACTGAAGCATGAAATCACATTGCTGATGCTCATCTCAAAGTGTGAAAACCCTGAGGCATCAATTCAAAAAGGCCTTTAATCAACGCTGAGATAGGTTTTTTAAAGGAGTTAAGTCCTTTTATTTATTTCATAAAAAACTGTTACATACAAGTAGAAAAAGTCGCAGTAGAGGATGGTTTGTACCACTGCAGCCACAATGGCGATCATATCAAAGAAGCCTTCAAAGTAAAGCCTCCATATCTAGTTGACGAGGTAGAGGTACTGCTTTAAAATGTCCCATGTTTTGCTATATTTGCTGCTTGACAGTCTATCCTACGCACATTTATGATATTATGCATTTTGCAACATGCATCATACTGTAGTTTTGCCATACCACTCATTTCTTGCTGGGAGGTCTCTACCTGGAACTGGGAACGGCTTACTATGACTTGCTCCTGGGTCCTCAAGCTCATCCACCCAACCCACACTGAGCAGTCGGAGAGACCCTCCCATTTCTCCGCCCAATGTGTAATGTCACCACAGACAAAGCGCATCTCCCCCACCTACCCCGGAGGTGGAACATTAAAGTTTTCAGGTCAATTTTGCATAATATGAGCAATTTAATACTTGACATTCGCAATATAGCCGTTTTATATATAATACATAAAACATTATACATTGAGTACATTTAATATTTCAAAACTTATTATTATCATCATCATCATCAGGTTGACCACCAGGGGACACTCAAACCTGAAATCTGTTTTGGTTATATCTCTGATACTTTTCATCAACTGACCTCAAATTAAGTGCAAACGTTATACCTGAATGTTTCTATATTTGTATATGTATTTGGGGATTTGGGAAAGATTTCCATCATTCCTATTAGATAGATGATATCATTGTTATTGCCCCTCATGCTATACTGATTTAAATACGTGCAGCTTCTCTGGATGTTTGTCAAGCAGCACCCTCCATTGGACAAAACTGAAACTTGCGCAGAAGTGCCAAGAACTGCAGTCACACCCTCATCCACTAGAGACTCCAAAACAGAGCAATTAAAATCCATGTTAAAAAGATCAACTCCACAGCAGGAATAAACATGTTTACAACTGTTACAAAAACATTTTTGCTTTAATAGGTCACGTTTACCTTAACAACAACTATGAGGAGGATGCTTTTTTTTCTTATTACTCACCGTTTTAGATGTTATTTAAACTGGAAATTCGGCCTTATTAAAGGTGTGTCCTCTTAATTGACAGGTATGCAATATCTAATGGTAAGAAGTCCGAATGTAGCTCAACTGAAGTTTTTACCAGACTAACTACCCACTTTAGCTTGCTTACTGCTGTTAGCCAGTTAGCACTCCGTAAATCCAAGTTAGCGTGGCTAGCTTTTAGCTGAAGACAGCACAGAGTTTGAAAGATGTCCATCATCCCCCCGACGTTCACAGCCCCCTCTCAGCTTTACCTCTTTGCCCATTTTTGTTTAATGTCTCTGAGAGGATAGCTGAGACTTTGCTGTCTGCAGGCCATTTTAAGCATAAATAGTATAACATTTGACTCTTCATCCACAGCACAGGATTTGCAGAGTCTGACTTTCATACCACCTGTGCACATCTGCACCATCATTGGTGAGCTGTGAAATGTTAAATCACTGCAAATGCCACAGAATTTCCTAATTATGTCTATGTCTTTTTCATAATGAAGTGACATTTGGCTCCCTTCCAGTGACTTCTAGCAACCAGACTAACGGAGAAACTTAGATTTCTTGGTCCCTTTAGAAGAAACAAGGCAGAAGGCATAAACTGTCCTCATGTCAGACTTACGTTTGAACTTTGCTGTTAAGCTCCTTTTTTCCCTTTACGGTGTTAAGAAGTATTAAATCATTGTTCAGTCATGTCTGAACAGGCCATATTGTCAAACAGCAGGAACACCGTTCAGGCAGAAACAATTTGACGCCGTAAAAACATTCAGCAATTACAAGAACATTCTCCAAGTCAAACCAAAAAGTGAAAAAAACACTAAATACTAGCGCAGATTTGCATGAGTGTTTTTAAAATACACAAGCTTTGCACTCAACCACAGAACATGAGCTTAACAAGATTTACAGAACAAAAGTATTCGATTCTACTCCATTTTGTGAAAAGGGATCAAATTTACCATTTAAAAGTTTGCATGTGAAAAATGCAAAGGAAATTGAGGCTACTGGGAGTGGGGAAAAAAAGCACAACTATAAGGCTGTAGTTTTCAGCTGCATTATTAATTCATAACATGGCAAAGCTTAGCACCTCTGATGACATGAATCAGACTCAGGACCGTTTCCTTGGTTTCCTCAGAGGAACAAACGGCGGCTGGAACAGGTCACAGAGGTGCATAATTTTGTTGTGATTACTTTCTCTGCAACAAACCACAAATAATGAGTCACGTTTCCCTCATTCTTTCTGTGTTTGGTGTTACTTATGAGCAGGTGTTGGTGATTGTTACCATGGAAACTGGCTCCTATTTAGCCTCGGGGTAGGTTAGCAAACTTTTTAGGTTTTGGCTCTGTCAAAGTGGCATTTATCTTGAATGAAGCAAAACAGTTTTTTCTCTTTGTGGACAACTTTGTTAGTTATTAGAAACAGACACATTTTCCTTTGTGTTGTTTTTTCAAAGAATCTGTGAATTTTGCTTGTTTGGAGCTTCTGTCTTCATATGCCAAGAGTCTGATTGAAGCCTGAGCTACACAGCCATGCCACGTTATGAGAGGGAAACCAGCCATCATTCAGATCCTTCCCTTTCAATACTTCCCCTTACAGCTTTAAGTCTGTGCATTTCTGTTTAAACAGTAACATAATATTACGTCTTAAAGAATTTAAGGTGCTTATGGTTGGTTAAGAAGATGCTGGATGGAAAGCAAATGTATTCAAATAAAACTACACTTTAAAACTCAGTTCAGTTTACAGAAACTGGGGAATGTCATATTTAGGAAGCGATTTCTGAAAGCAACAGCCTTGAGAGGTTTTTTAAAGGAAGCACAAAGCTTAGTAAATATTTCCATTAAACTCTATGATTCACTGATGGTTGCAGAGCTATTGAATAGTTAATAAAAAACTGAGATGAACTGCATGAACAAATCTCTTCTTTTCAAACGGAGTCACGGAAGCTAACCAGCAAGGACGGAACGGTGTGTATGGTTAATCGCTTGTTTATGAAGTCATCTATTCAGTTTATCATACAGAACAAATGTTACATGATAAACCTGAAAATGTTTTGTTCCACAGGGTAAAAGTCAGTCAATGCCTTCAAGCAACATCATTTCATCTCCAAGACACCACATCAAAGCCGTGGTACTTCTCTTGTAAAAAGGCCTCTGTGTAACGCCATATTAATAATTCCCCTTGATTTATTGATGATTTTCCTACATTTCAACATCAAAAGTGTACTTAGTTTAACTTCAGTTTACTGCTGACTTGCAAGGAAACCCCATTCTTATCAGATCATCAGTGACATCGGAGGGTACACAAAGTCAAATCCTCCTTATCATTGTTATCACATTTAGTGTTAATTCTGTTTGCAATAACCAGATGTGGAGGATGGGTTATTTAGAGTCTGACTGACTAATATAATTACCAGAAACCATCATCTAAATTGTAGCTTTGGGCTGCATGTTATTTTGACAGAACAAGTGTAAACAGACTTACAGAACCGTCTCTTTTTCTTGCTGCATGCTATTCAGGGTCATGTGAAGGCACATGATGCACCCTGTTGCCCATCACTGAGCTAAAACTGAATCTCACACCTATTAGAGCAATTCAGAGTTAGCTTAACATGCTTGCCAGAAGAGGCATTTAAACTTCAGAGAGCTCACATTGCAAATCAATGCACCACCTGCAGAATAACTCTTATATTTCTTATTGGTCTGCAGTTCTCTTCGCAGAACGAGTGTCAAGAGTCCAGATTTTTACTGTCCAAATTATTAAAAAGGTGGACCAAAAGCTTTGTGAATGCTAATGTTATCATTATTTATGATTATTAAAACAATTCACTTTAAGGGCGACTAACATATCCTCCAATGTGGATATGCAAAATATGCTGGTAGTGGGGAAACTGGTTATCAGTTCTCCAAGTTTTCTGTGATTCTCTGCTCAAAATTGACTCAAATCAAACTGGATGCACCAGCCTATCAAGTTTGAAGCAGGTCTGTTGGAGCAGGCATACATGGAAAACATTCACCACTGATCTAAGCTGTGCCTCAAAGTCAGATACTGGATCTGAAGCTAAAAAAAAAAAAGCTCAACGAGAGCAGTAAAAGCGATTATCTGCTCTGAACACACAGCTGACCTTAATAAGCAAACAAAGTGGCCTGAACATTTTCATCATACACAAACAACAAGAGCACTTGACTTTTGTTAACAGTGACAACTCTATCAGTGAAGCTAAATCTACTGTTTGAAGTAAGATTTTCTACCATTATTCCCACCTCAGCATGAAAAATATTGATTTCTGCAGCAGCAGGAGGAGGTTCAGCAAGAAAACACCTTGATACTGTAAGAAGGCTTTGCTGATTGAATCTGTTGGTGCTTTTAGCTGCATGTCAGGTGTCAGAAAAGCTTAATCCACCCCATTCACTCTCACATGCAACAAGGAAACCATTCAGCCCCGGACGGAGAGTAATCCTGTTAGATGAGCCCTTTCATGAGAACGAGCATCTTTTTTTAATGTCGTGAAGACAGATGTTGGTGCTCGACATATTTTTGTGCCTGAATTATCTGATTTTTTTGCTGCTAAACTTTGTCTTGCCATATGATAACGAACCTTGTTGATGTTCATTAAAATGCAAAATGACTAATGTCATTTCAGACTAATTATTTGCATTTTAATTTAACTGGTAGTCTCGCTCGTTTTAATGCTGTCTGGTGGTTGATTTTTGAGGAGACAAAATGCTAATGACACAAGTGATGTACAAACTCAGACAACAGACGGCATGAACAGCTGGAGACGAGAGGACTGGCAAAGCTTCGTTTGGACGTGTGGTACCATAAGGACATTGGAAAGACTTTAATTCATGCAGACAGTGGAGACTGGTGCCACAAGATCTACTGTAACAAAATCAATATCTTTAAATTGTTTAAGTTCAGTGTTCACGCAATGAATCACTGGAACAGGATAGTCGCTATACAAATAAAACAATAAAAACCTAGTACGCATGATAAGCAATTTTATGGTTGTACTTTATCT
>JBAMHX010000021.1:4451029-4468955 GCA_037177515.1 Pseudomugil tenellus
CACACTGGACTGAAAATTAAAACAAGGAGCTGCAGAAACACAAGGGAGGCATCATTTGTATTATTAGTTGCCAAATGTCTCCAGTTGTCTGCTGTGGATAGAAACAGCAATAGGCCCCACTAAATTATTAGCAGATGCATTTTATTCATCTACAAGGAGAGTTTTATAATCCATGTAAGAAAGGTGCTAAATATTTCCATAGGCCATTTTGGGTGATGAGAAATAATTGTTGATTTTGAACTTTTTTGCAACAAGAGACACTCCCAACAAACAATCTTCATTAAAATGATTAACTGATATATTAAAATCCCTAAAAAAACTGACATTTTACGCAAGTTTTCACCAAAAGTAACAGATTCAGTCTTAAACTCACTAACCCAGGTTTCATTGTTGAAGAAATATGGCCATGTCCAATGTTGGGAAAATTTCAAAAATCTGTCTAAAATCTTAGAAAAAAGTAGTCTACACCCAGCTGAAGGCCTTTCTGGATGAATAATATTTCAGATGTGTTTCAGTCGGGGTTCAAAATGAGTCACAACACTGAATCGGCACATCTGACGGTTTTTAATTATATATTGTTCGCAATGGATTCTGGGAACTGTGTTGCACTAGTGCTTTAAGTTTTACAAACTGCCTTTGATACAGTGGATTATCTCATTCTTCTCTTCAGGCTGGAGCAATGTGTTGGCATCAGTGACTCAGTCTTGAAATGGTTCAGATCGTATTTATCTGCCAGGAGTGTGGGCGAAGGATCATTTTACGTCCATCTCTGCTGCTCTTCCTTGGGGGGTACCCCATGGATCGATTCTTGGTCCTCTCCTCTTCTCCCTGTATTTGCTGCCACTTGGTGCCATTTTTAGAAAGCTTGGAGCACCGTTTCACTTGTATGCTGATGACTGTTGAGTCTATTTCTCCTAAAATGAAATGGCTCTCTTCAGCATCTCCTGGATTGTCTTGGTGGAATCAGAAGTTGGATGGCAAAGAACTTCCTCAATTTTAATGGAAAAAAAGGCAGAGGTCATGCTTTTTGTTTCCTCTGCCTCTGGCTGCACCCTTTCTTTGGACCTTGGCTCTCTGGTACCACATAAAAAGTCTAGCATCACAAAATCGGACTCACATGTAAACAATGTGTTGAAGTCCTGCTTCTTCCAGTTGAGGCAACTGTCAAAGCCCTTTTTATCTAGATGCCATCTAAAGAACGTGATCCATGCTTTTATTACCTCACAACCTAAATTATTGTAACTCAGCGTTTATTGGAATCGGCCAGAAAACGCTCTCCCACTAGTAGCTAGTACAGAATGCTGCTGCAAGACTATTAAATGTTACAAGAAAACGAGAGCACATATTTAGCGTCTCCTCACTGGCTACTCGTTTACCTTTAGGATCAATTAAAGATTCAGTCACAGCCGGTGATCCTCACTACTTTCTCTCTCTGTTAGGTTGTCTAAATAATAGTTTATATGACTGTGAATGGGTTCAAACTTGGAATCATTTTCACATTTCCGCTGTGCTCGCTGCTCCTGGGGAGAATGGGAGCTCTGATTCATGCACTTTATGAGTGCCTTTCTAAGTCCCTTAAGGAATGAGTTATCATTGGTGTTTTTTAGCGGTATTATGAATATTACACTCAGCGGCCTCATTAAAAATTAGCCCAAGAACTCAAAAACGAGCTCTGAAAAATAGTTTTGCAGGACTGAATGTGATTTTAGCATGTTTAGTCAGTGTAAAAAGGACTATAGAATGCTTGCTTTTCTACACACTTAACCCAAAAATTGCATTTTACCATAGGTAATGTTTATGATCATATTCCATGAACTTACTTTTTATAAAATCATGACTCATATAGTTTTATTTTTAAATAGTCAACTTAGTTTATTCAAGTATTTGCTGCAGCCTTGTCCTTTGCCTTTGGGAGTGAATACTCCAGTTTCTTTCCATAATTTTGCAAAGGCCAAGGTGATACATTCAAATTACTTGCTTTGTGCAAAGCACCTCTAATAAGCATATTTACTCTCATGTGATGAACAGAGAGAGAAATCAAATGTCTGAATGAGATTAGCAAATATTTGACAAGGTTGCTTCAAATTTACAAACAAATCATTTCCCTTAACAAGCCACAGATCAACTTCTCCTATTCCCGCACAACGGCAGCATGCCATTTTGTGCAAAATAAAAATAATATATGGTCAATAGAAAGCAAAGCTTCCTTGAGGTGGTTTTGGGGGCAGACATGAAGGCAGAGCCAATGACCCTGGAGAAAGGCCACAGAAAAGTCCTTCTCCACAGAAAAGTCCAGGAGGTGGTCTGCGACTCATTTCCAGCCGACCAGGTGGGCAGCTTAAGTTATTTCCACTACCTTTGGAGAAAAAGGGTGAACTGATGTTGAAAGCATGCAGAGATTGCTGATTGACTGACCCACAGCCTTTGCTTTGCCCCAGCTTATCAGACCAAAGGGTGGCTTGCCGAGGACGAGAAGGGACATGGCCTCTGAGAGGAGGAAAGTCAATTCCTTTTATAAATGTATCTGGCCAAAGCGAAAGGAGTGAGAATATCCACACACCATAAAGCCTCCCAAAGGATGAGACAAATCTTTAAACCTTGACAACATGAGCAAAGATGGTACCAGAGACAAACAAATGGCTGTGATGCATTTAAATCCTTCCTGGGTCTTCAGTTTTATTAAATTTGGGAGATTCATAAATGTTTATATTCTACAGAGTATGATGCCAGCTTGGGTCCATTTGGAATATCCAGCTTATATTCTTCATTGTTTATTTAGTTCCCGAGAAACAGTCACACCACTCATAAAACTGTCACATTTAAATTCCACAACAGAGAAAATTGTCTCTGGAATGGGGCAGACAAAGAGGCTGAATGTCTCCACCGCAGCTATTTTATCCACACTGACAGTTTAATTTACATCCCACCCAGATGTTTACAACAACACACTGCATTGCATTTTGGAAAGCATGAGGTCAAAACATTTCCAAACAAGTGCCGGGGAACAAAAAACAAAGATCCAATAAAACAAAGCGTCTCTTGAATGCAAAATTGTCTTTGGGATAAATTACATTTGATTTTCAACAGTTGAAGAACATTTATAATATTTTATATCTAACCATCTTTTAGAGTGATGTCACAGTAAGAGTATACACTTGTTTGAATTCATCATGCGAGTATTGTTTACCGTTTAGTCGTCCATCTCTGTTTTAGGGCTAGTTTTCATATGGGTGAAGTAGGTTAAGGTCACCAAAGCAGAGACCCCATTTAAACTTGCATGTTGGGGACAGCTCACTTCAGTTCAAGACAGTCTTTTCTGACCTCTTCCAGGTGTGTTACATCCAATTTCAAACCCATACTCAAACTTGTGTAGAGAAGAAACATCGAATCTTGCATCAAAATCCAACATAGTATCAAGAATATTTGGTCTTTGGGTTAGAGATATAGAAACCCTGTGCTCTGCAATTACACTGACCACAGCATCACACACCAAAGACTGTATAATAAAAAGGTCAAGAGTGAAATCAGTTTTATTGTCATGTCAGAAGAGCTCTGAGGGAGAACAATCGGCAAAAAAAAAAAAAAAACAGTACAGTGTGTTAAAAGCAGAAAATTCAAGTTTATGGTCTGTGCTAATTAAGCAATCACCTTTTTTTCTTGCAGTAATGAAATTCCAGCTGTAGCTTTCCGTTTTAGTACAATGGAAGAATCAAAGCACACCTTTAAATGGTCTGAGGGGGGGCTTTCGCAAGACCATTCCAATCACAGCAGGTGAGCAGAATAAAGCTGTGAAAGACCACTTCAAAAAGGGGAGAGGCTCCCAACTCAAAAGGTAGTAAACCCAAATTAATCCTTTCCCATCACAAAGTACTAAAGCGTTTATCCTCAATGCTTTAAGGACTACATTCAGAGAACTGAAGTAGCATCCGGTAACCAAGGCCATCCCACCGAACCAGCTGTTTCAGAGCGATAAGCTGAACGATCTGAGATTAATAAATTAGTTTATTATTTTGTGTGGACCATGAAAATTAACCCTCTCAGCAGGACTAAGTACTAGCAGCCAGCTGCACCGCTCTTAGGTAGACTTGAATCATTGCAGTTTTAGAGCCTTCCTGAAGACGTTTGCAGTCAGCAAATGTGTCTCTCTGTTAGGGTTGCAAAGGGGAGCCACTTTCTATAGGAAGTTAAGCTGGACAATTTTAGAATATTTCAATTAGGAACTGGAATTATGGAAATTTACCTGGAATTTGGAGATAATTCAACAAACTTTGTCCAATTCAAACATAAACAGCAGGACTGTTTTGTCTCATCATTCTTGCACAAGAAAACTGTTCAAAATCATGACATTTCAAAGTAAGACTTTAAAAACAGTTACTCTTGTACCAAATATTTCAGCAAAAAACAACAAAAACACGAATTTTGAATAAAATTCTCATCATCCATCACCACCAAATCATAAGGTAAACTGTCACAAAAACGTCCCACTCAAAACATAAAATTAAAACCATTTCTTGAGACTACTGCATGTTGTAGCTTTTTGTCTAACCCTTTTAGTACATTCCTTCTTCCTGGCGCCATCAGCATCCTCCATCTTCTCCTCTTCAACATCCAACTCCTCCTTGTTAAGGATGGACCTTTTGTTTTTCCAATCTCACCTTTTTGAGCCTTTTGCACATTTGCTCAAAGGCGGACAATGACAGTGGGACCATGTAATTTTCTAAACTGTATCCAAATTCTTGTTTGTTTTTTGTTTTTTTAAAAAAAAAACAGTCAGTGTTCTAATTTCCCATATATTCCTATTAAATTCCATGAAAAGTTTCAAAATTTGGTATTCCCTGTATTTTGTAACCCTAGTTACTGTGCAGTTACCCATTTTTGCAGCCCACACTGCAACACCTTAGTAGAAATAAGGCCCTTGCCTTCAGAAGCGACGGCTAGGGGTGTATTCCCGAATGCCCCAAATCCTTCTATTCTCCAATCCTTGAATAGACACAATATAAAGCTGCACATGTAATACCCTGTAACTATATTAACAAGTCATCTATATTTATTTATTGAGCCTCACTGAACTCAGTAATGAAGAAATTAGACTGTAATCCTTAACTATTATTTGAACCAGGTATGATGTAATTCTCAGGTGTATCCTGAGCTCACAAACTGAGGTCAAAACAGGGATTTTTCAGCCACAAAGCTCTACCTGGTATCAAATATTGAACAAGGCAGGTATGATGTCATGATAGGAAGTATCCTGAGGTCATGACCTTTTATTTGCACTCCACCTTAGGTCAATGAGACAAATAGTTCCAGAGATATAGCAAAAAATATGACTTTTCATGCATAAAGTGCCACCTGGTGAGGAAACCATAAATTCCAAAATGGTGAAATTCAAGCCAGGGTGTCCCCTTGGGGACCTAAACAGGTATTTGTAGTGTATCAAAATTAAATTTTAAAAATTGTTTTAGTTATCACACTCACACAAAGGATATCCGGCAGCAGCGATCAGGGCGAAACTATAATACCCCTGACACTCCGCGTTCGAGAATATAATGAGTGTATGCATGGGAGTGTTGTGTTTCCAATAATGCTAATCGCAGCCAGTTAGTGTACAATCACTGGCACCTGCTGGTATTATATCCCCGATCACGGAGTGTCAGAGATACAACGGTTTCATTACGACCGCCGCTGGATATCCTTCGTGTGAGCGCAATAACTCGAACAGTTTTTACAACAGGATTTTGATAATCACTATACATGTTTAGGTCCCCAAGGGGACGACCTGCATTGAATTTCAAGATTATCGGATTTATGATTTCCTCACCAGGTGGCGCTTTATTTAAAAAAAAATATATATATATATATATATGATTTTTGGCTACATCTCTATAACTAATTCTGTCATTGACCTCAAATCAAGTGCAAATAAAAAGGTCATGACCTCAGGATGCATCCTGTCCTGATGTCACACTGGGCTGGTTGAAGTTTTCACCCCAGGTGGAGCTTTGTGACTGAACATGTGTGGCTGTATATTATTGTATTGTGCCTATTAAAGGATTATGGGTGTTCGGGGGATATACCACTAGCAGTCACTTCTGACAGCATAGGCTTTGTTTGATACAGGCCATAAAGTTGATTAAACTCTTTTTTTGTATTTACTCAAAACTAGATGTTTGAAAGTTTTAGCAGCTTTTCAGACCTGTCTAAACCTCAGTCTAAAAAGTACAAGACTTTATTTTTTGTTTAACTACACCATATAAATCCAATTAAGATAATCTGATTTAGCAACATAAATACAAAACATGCTGCATCATCAAAGAAGTGCATGTGGGTAAATTTTCCCTCTCTTTGTTTTGCAGGTAGGTCTTTACATTTGTTAAAAACGATATGTTGTATAGGAAAGATGTTTTGTTTGCTTCCATTAAACTGCAGTTCCTTCCTCTGCAACAACAAACAGCTCCCACAACAGTGTTATCAACAGAGGACATCGATGATTTGCAATTACCAGAGAAAATAAGAGTCCACAAAGCACAACATCAGGATTATGACAGTCTTATCTCCATATCTCGCAAAAGTGAATTATTGATTTTCTGCCAAAGAGCATCACGGTCAAGAGGGATGTACAATTCCAGTAAAAGAGCTAAGAGCCATGAACACCCAGGTGCATGAAGGCGGAACACAAGAGGAAATAAATGAATAGCAGAAGTCCAGTGAGACCAGGAGGGTAAACAGACTGACTAAGCTTAAACATGCAGAGGAAATGTAAGTTTTTATGGATATTCTTTTAACAGGTTCGCCTGAATAAAACTGAATAAAAATGGAGCTTCTGTGTTTTTATCACTGCTTTAATATTATTCCTCTACATGTGATGAATTATTGTGTTTACATAAATCCTTATCAAAACAGCTGAATAAAAAAAAACAGTTTTTCCTTCTTGATTAATCTGACTACACCACCAGTTTAACTACCCCACGTAAAAACCAGCAGTTGCCCTAATACGAGGTCATTTAATTACCAAGCTTGATTATGTGTATAAACATTAATTGCTTGCTATAACTTCATGATTGTAAGCGGCTTGGTCGAAGGCATAATGGTAGCTTTTACGCTAAAACGACAGCTTTGAGGATAGGAATTGGATAACTAGAGGTTCACTCATATTACATAATGCAAAAGGAGCAAAGTGAGCTGACTGTCGGATAGGAAGCAGGAACAATGAAGCTGATTTTCCCAAAGGAAAATTGTGAGTGAGCAACAAAAGATTTTCAGAGAGAGAAGCCAGATTTGGTCATTTTTACTCCATATACTCCTGAAATGTGCAATTTTTAGATAGAGTGGTGCCTGAAGGCATTCAAGATGATATCTAGCATCATCTAAATATCAGGAACATTAGTAACCTCAAATTATAATTTAGCCTGATCTAATGTAACTCTCATATTCATTTTCATCTGAACAGCATAAAGTCAGCCAGTTAAAGTAAATCTCTTCAGACATGAATAAATCTGCCAGATCTGACCGCTGCTAGATTTGATGACGATATAATGCAGCAGCACGGCTGCCACTCCATCACTGTCAGACCGGACGGCTGTGCCTCCAAGTCACCATCAACATGACTAATACCATTCTGCCTGTATAATTGACAGGCATCATTTTGATAGATTTGTGTCATGAAAATTGATTTAAAAAAAAGAAAAAAAACTGTTTATGTTGTATAATTCCTAAGCAGAAAATGAAACGGCATCATCGCATGTGTGTTTTATGCTCCCAGTCACCATTTTCACAGAGCTTGTTCTGGTTGTAGAAGAACCCCTCAGGAGGAGTCTAGTTGACTCCAAAAGATGCCATTAAGATGTCGCAACATGCCGGCTAGTCAGCATGTGTCCACACGCGATTGCATCTGAACAGCAGTCACCAGATTTCAATTATTCTCATGCCGTTTCCCACCAAGTAACCTGGGAAGTCACACTGTGTCAAGAATAGGAGCGCGCAGATGATAACTCTTCAGATGACATCAGGCAAAATCAGGGATCAATGTAATCCCTATAAATAATATTATTAGTGGTTATCTGGTTTAACTCAGTCACCAGAGTATCAGATTACATTTCAAATTTAAAAAAATCTTTACAGCTGATCAGGTTTAACAGCTGCATTTATGTTAATAAAAAAGAAAAAAAAAAAACACTTTTTTCTTTGTGAATTTATTATTTTGATCTCACAGCAGCATTAAGTAGCCTATTTATGAAAAACACAAAATAAATCTAGCAGCACACATGAACTAAATGCCTCAACTAGCTTTGCACAATAATGATCCGTGTGATAGAATAATATTATATGCACAAGAGTAGAAAGAAAAAACAAAAATTACTTGATGTACTCTACATCACCTGGAATTAATGCACAATTCCAGTATGTGTCCAGTTCCCAAATTGTATTTATATAAAAAGACAGATCTGTAATGTTTCCCAGAATGCAGCAGCGTGAAGAGGTGGTTTCCCAACGGAGTAGTCTGACTGACTCAGACTTAAAAATCAGCTGAATGAGTTCTGATCACAGTCATGGAAACCACTCGCTGAACAACTCTCACCTCCAGACATCGTGTTTATCAGTAAGTGCTTTGTTTATGTAGCATGAACTAGACAATCAGAGGTGGCCATGGTTTAATTTTCAGCAAAGCATTTCCACACCACGGCCAGCAGCTGCGTCTTAGGCCACATCTGTGAATAAGCCTCAGCACGGGAGGATTTATTCTTTTTTGTTGTTGCTGATTATTGTTGTTCTTAAGGTTTCCGTAGGCTTTCTCTGGATTAGCTAAAACCACAATCTTCTATTGTTACCTGATTTAAGGGATTGGTAAAGAAACTGAAGATTTTTTATGCAACTTAACAGCAAAGAGCCTGCAAGTATCTGAATACAACCATAAAAGAATTTTAAGGCTGAGTTGCAATGCTCCAAAAAAAAAAAAAAAAATCATAGACACAGCAGAGTACTCGCTGATCTCCTTAGCAACAGGCCCAATTTCCTCCTCTTACCTGTGCTCCCATTCTCAGAGTCTGAAATGAAATTTCATGTGAGCCTACCCGGACCCTTTCCGCCAATTTTATATAAATAAAATCAACATGGTTTAGTGGAGTAATGCAAATCTGCCTTTCCATCTAGCACACTTTTACCTCCTTCCTGGGGGGCGGGGGGGGGGGAATGGTATGTAGCTTAAGGTTGTGTCACATCTCTACTGCTGGAATGTTCTCATGCCATGACCTCTGACCTTCCTGTGGTGCTTGATGGATTAAATATTGTCTAAGAGGATCAACCAAAATCACAATAAAACAAATCTTACAGTTCTAGGAAAGCAAATTATGTTTAGGATTCTCTGTGGTCGTAGAGCTGTAAAACGTAAATTGAATCAACACGTGAGGAGGTTGGGGGGGGTGGAATAATCCACTGGAGGACAATTATGTTTCAGGGAATCATGTAATCATTCGCACAGCAGGACACAATAACCAGAGGGATTAATTTGAGGCTTTTACAAGCACAGTGACATGTATTTGGCTGGAAAAACACTAGCGCCACCAAGAGTGTGGAAGGTTTTCAGATACTTTTAAATTCTACATCTTAAAATCCTACGTACGTTTTTAGTATAAAGAAAGTCACCATGATGTCATGGGCTAGCTGAAAAATACTGACCTCACCTTCCAGTTCACGTTCAAAGCCTTTTTCTGGCTCACTCACATCACTGTGGGGACAGATGTCAAAGTTTACCTTCACGGTTTCTCTAAGAACACCCTCACACGTCCGTGTGCACACACAAACACGCTTTTTATTGCATTAACCTTTTCTCTATCCGATATGAAAACACCCACACACAGGATGACTCATAGCTTAACATCATTGGATTAGCCTCTGCTTTTGATTGCATCTCACTCCTCAGACAATAAGATCACGAAAGCACACTGGAGTATCTATCAAAGACATCTGAGAAAACAGAGCAAACATTGAAGGTCATCTCTATCCATAATGTAATTTAAGTCAATGGAGAGGCATTTAGACCGTTTCTATAGGCTTTGTTTTTACCCTTCTTCTCATTTTAAGCATTTAGATTCAAAATATTTTGTACTTATTTAAATAAGCAGTCAAAATACAGTAAAAAAAATAAACAGCACTAATATGTGTTTTTATCCATTTAAATAATCATATTTATATGAGTCTTGAATAATGCAGTGATGGCTTTTATCAGCTGGGAGCAGTGACAGATGAGAGCCATTAACAAAACATACACAATATATGAGTGGAAATGTACTAAACTGATAACACACAGAGAAACAAACAAAGTTCACACATTTTACTCCATCGGCTACTGTTCGAGGTAAATTTGCTGATAATGTTGGAACAAAATCATTTTAATTTGGTTATTTCTGTAAGTAAAACCCCGGTTTTCATTTAATAAGACACGATTGATGTTGCAGTCAAAAAGTCTCTTCTCAAGAAAAATCAAACGGCATCACTGGAGAAGAGTCTCTGTCATCTTTCAAACTAATATGTCTGAATGCAGCTCTGCTCCTGAAGACAAATGAACACAACGCAGTAGCATTGAGCTTTACACACCCATCCATCTATCTAATAAAATCTGTACATACAGTCTTCCTGAAATGTTTTCTTACCCCTTCATTAAAGAAAAGGCTCATTTTACAACACTTGTGACTGAAAAGTAGTGCTAAATACAAGTTTATTAATTTATTAAGTGTAAAATTAGCTAAAGTGCATGATAATGTTTTTAGTTTGACATGGAAAAATACCTAAATGGTCCTGGACAATCTACAGCACCTTTCTGATGAACACTGAGCTGCCATACCTGTCAACAAGTGTAAAGGCCTGATAATTAACATAATTCTCCTCTCAGCAGGTTTCAGTGCATGTTGATCTGTCTTTCCTGTCCTCTCCACCCCAACCGGTCGAGGCAGATGCCTGCCCTCCCTGAGCTGGGTTCAGCTGGAAGTTTGCTTTCCTGTTAGTAGGAAGTTTTTTTTTCCTTTCCAGTGTTGCCTCGCACAGCTCAGGATGGGGGACTGAATTGAAGTCAACATTTAATGCAATCTATTCCTCTGTTAGGTAGCTTTCTATTACGAACTGGTTTAAATTCATGTATCTGTAAGCTGTCCTGAGCCTGAGATGATGATGTTGTGAAGCAGCACTATACAAATAAAGCTGAACCAAACTATGTATCACATATAACTAAAGGGTTAAGTAGGCTAATGGATATATACAGCCACGATTCTCAAACTGTGGTACGTATACCACTGGTGGTACTCGAACTCCCTCTTGTGGTACATGGGAGAAAGTCATATCTGGCGAAATCATCGACTTTGCGCTCTTTATACAGCGATATCTCTGGAACGGTTTAAAATTATTACTTTTTTTGTGAGGCTAGCTTACTGATGGAAGAGCGTCACGTGATTGGCCAAGTGCATGTCCTATCAGATCGTCTTGCTCTGTCACATGTTACTCGTGGAATTTGACTGCTTTGTATCATCATGTGGTTAATCAAAGATTTAAATGTAAGAAGATATCCCACTCCTTACTATTTCATGTCTCAGAAAAGACTAAAAACACGTTTGGGCTTATTTTGGGTGGGAGAAATCAGTCTTTGTCATCTTTGACAAAGTCAATAGAAACGGGCTGTAGGAGGCATCAGCTGCAATAAGATGAGCGGTCATTTTTATTTTTCATTTTTAGATTCCCCCATTATCCCTAAGACCTTAATAAAAAATTTCAAAATGTCCAAAAAGTTGTTTGTTATAGCTTGCTGTGTTTCTTCAACATATAAATAGAAAAAAGAAATTTCACATCTATGTTTTCTTTCTCTTTATGAGTCCATAGATTTTTTTAAAAATTCATTTTACGCAATCATGACATGAATATAATAAAAGCTCAGTTTGTTCTGAAAAAAAAGATGTTAAATACATTACAGTGAGTTACAAGATGAGTTCCAGGTGAGGATTACTCCCCAAACCCCGTTTAAACTGTGAAAGGTATTAATTTTCAAATATAATGAAAATAGTACAAAAAGTTTAATACACAAAATAAGGTAAATGCATATTTAAAATTAGTGTTGTCTTTTCTTTGCTTTTATTTTAATATCCGCCTGCTTCTTCGTTCATGCAGTTGAGCACGCACAGTAATTAATCATCATAACAAGTTAACGTGCTTCCATTCTGAACTGCTTATAGCCAAAAGCCATGTATGTTGTAGCTTTATATATTTACTACTGTATGTTCAGGTCGTTTATGGTACTTTGAGAGCTCGCCATTTTCTTAGATGGTACTCACTGTATAAAGTTTGGAACCACTGGTCTACTGAATACTCTGCTAGACTCCATACAACTGGGGCTTATGACATCCACCCAGTCTGAGTTTGCTCCAACAGCAACTGTTTCTACCACATGTTTCAATCTGCTTGCTCCATTTTGTTGCACTTGAAGCAAACCTGACTTAAAGGAACTAAGGCTGGAGTGAATGTACAGCAACACGTCTCCAAGTGCTCTAGTTCCTCACCTGCCATGTCTCTTATTTTCAGTCATGATTTCAAATAGATCATTTTTGGTAGTTTTAGATTTGAATCTAAAATCTGCTTTTCAAAGACTTGTGAAGAAACCTTGACACAGATGTCAATCTGCATTTCTGAACATAATTATAATTTAAAAGTTGTATTTAAACACCAAGTTAAATCACTACTTGTCTTTTTTTCTTATTCTTGTCAACATCTTCACAGCTAGTTGCTATCTCAAGAAACCACTCACATAAAACTGTAATAGACACATACTACATGATGACGTTCAAGTAGCCAGTGTGGTTAAATAAGTTATATTCCAGGAAAAGAATTAAGTATTAAAAGATGCATAAGTGGTTAAACATTTTTAAACAATAGAGGCCTTGTTTCAACCAAACTATCTGCTACTGGGCGAGCGCTGAAAAGATAACGGGATGCAGAATCTCACCGATTCAAATGAGAAATCACTCACCAAGCTGGAGGTGAGGGAGGGGTCCGACTTTCCCAGGTTCAGGGAACACATACGAACCAGGTTAGAAGTCTCCGAAGATGGGAGCAGACTTGTCTGCGCCTGCTGGAAGTTAGGGGGCAGCAGAAGGTACTTTCCTGCAAAAAAAAAAAAAAATAAAAAATACAATTATTTTTATTGTTACTATTATTATAAGGATAAATAATTATTCTTTGATCTTTCATCTTGTATAAATCATGCGACACAGAGAGGCATCTCCAAATCAAACCATCTCAATCTTCATACAAGTACACTTGTGTTTCCTTCAGTTAATCTCTGAAGGCAGATCTTTCACATCCAGTCAGGAGTGTCTAAATTAAAACGGTTTTTCTGAACCAAAAAAAGGGGGGAAAGAAATGGATTTTGGCAGCTTTTTGTGAACTTTTCAACAATTTAGCATCAATCCAAATAACTAAGTCATGAGAAAGATTATTCTTCACTGTCACAGTGCATTTGTGGGAACAAATTGCAGGTCAAAAGAGGTTTCACTAACATGAGAACATCCCAGCTGCCTGCTCTTATTAGGATTGCTGACCTGAAGCTTGCGACTTTGTGCAGCTAAACAGGAAGCAAGAGGCTATAAAGCTCATTAAGAGATCACAGACAACCCCAACATTACATAACCAAAATGCAAACACACTGAAGAAAGTAACAGTAAATGAACACTGTCAGGTTTTTTTTATCTTTCCTAAACATAAAGCTTTTATGTCACACAGCTAGATGGCGCTAAATACCACTTGCTTTTTCAATCCTTTTTTGCTTATCTGCAGCATTTCTTCACATTGAACCTAACTACAAAAAGACAAACCATGACAGAAAGGTTTAGCTGCATCGCTAGCTCCTCATGAATAAAACAATATTTAACTGGAAATGGATAAAAAAAAGGAAGACTGACCATTTTGTAAAATCTAATTGCGAAAAGAGAAGCAAATTGCACTATAAGCAAAAGGTGACGTCTCAAAAAGGTTTTGCCTGAAGCAGGTATGTGTAGATAAGCTCATGAGCTCACTCTCCGCCTGACACCAAGTGATAAATGAAAGCTAAGAGATGATCTCTTTTCAATCTGGCCACTGATAACTGACTTAGTCCAGGTTTTATATCCATATGAGCAATTCAGACAGCACTTTCACATCACACAGCACATGGGGTTTATTGTTGAGATGAGAAATGATGAAGTTAAAGGGTTCTGCAGGATAGAAGAAGAAAAAACTGAATTTTCACTTGAATCTCGACTGGCCTTTATCTCTGATACAGAAAATGTTTTTTCTTCATTCAACTTGTTTTGAGCTCGCTCATAATGTCCTGCAGTGCAACCAGGAGGAGCAAAACCAAACAGGATGAGTAGAGAAAAGTCAGGACTTCCCTTCCTTACCGACAAACGTTTTCCTCGCCAGACCTCATCACATCCCGACATAAAGGAAGCAAACCAGTCAACACTTTTAGAAAGGGGCGTATCAGGAGATGGGGGGAGAGGCTCTAAGGGTAAAGGTGCATTTACAATTAGCATGGGTCAGTTTCCAGCTTCCAGCAGATGAAGTCCAGTTCTGACCACACCTAAAGAGATGCATTCAAAACTAATACACACATTCTGTTTTTACATAAACCAGCAACACTTTCCCATCTAGTCAGACTCAGCAGGGTAAACAAGGCTAAATTTACTCCATACACATGTTAATCCTCGGGGCACTTCAGACACAACTGCTTTTGTATCAAATAGATCAATAAATATCTTTGGTATTTATCCTCAAACCACAAAGTAAAACTACCAAATGGGTCTATTTTACACGCTTACAGGCGTGTTCCAGCTGAACATCAACAACGCTCAACTTTGAAGTTTTGCATTTCAAATGATTAATTATCATCTCTGACATAAAGCATGGAAGCATGTCTAAATTAACCAGTCCTTCAGAAATTACATCTGTAGTCGAGCGACTGGATTGATGACATATAAACCTGATCTCATATTAAAACAGAATGACTCATTTTGCTTAAAAAGCCCCATCAAAGCTGACTCGCAGAGTTTGTTTATCCATCGTGCTTTTCTGCAGACCGATTAATAAAAGGTAATATATTTATTCAAAGCTGCACCTGTTTCATTAACTGAAAAGGTCGACATTTTAATCAGTGAGGTGAAGTCCTCCATATATACACCTCACCTTGGGGAAAATGCTGCTAAAAGCTATAAAGCAAACCATTCGGTCTTCCAGTTTAGTGAACAGAAGCAAACAAGGCTGCAAAAACCCACAAGGAGCATCCATCTGCATTTGTCCAGGGAGGGAACGTACTAAAACTGTACTTAGAGCCGGATACGTGCTTTTCGATCCAGTGGGTGTAACACTGATATCACTATTCTCATACAAGATCACCTGCAGTCTAATGGAATAAATAAACCTAGTGTCCTCAGTCTGTTAAGAAAATTCAAATCAATTCTCAAACACTGAATGATGCATTTCTAGGTGTCAAGATTAATGTTGAACATCTTTGTCATTTCTTTCAGAGCCAGATTTAAGTCTGCAGTAACATAATACAACAGAAAAAGATTGCATATCAGGCATGGGACATTTCTGCTGCTGTGAATTATCCTGATTGCTAAAAAATAAATAGATTTCATGCCTGTGAACATGTTAGTTTATCTAAATTTACTTTTAAGAGCCATTTAGAAGCATCTGTTTCCATTAAGAAGCCTTAATGGGTGATAAATGTAAACACACACTTTTTGTCTTCCTCTTATGTTGCCCTTTGAAAATAAACAAAGTTGTGGAAAGCAGTAAACAATCTAGGAAGGTAGATTACTTCCAGGAGGAGGAAAGAGAATAGCTGAGTCATTTGATGAAGAGGCTTTGAGTCATAACAGCGCAGGAAATTCACAACACATTGGTCAACAAAACAAGCCAGCCGTCGTTCCTGACCTGTCAGATTAGCTGCATTTTCATTTCTGGTAGAAGAATAAAATAGGTCAGAAAAATAAAAACTCACCTGTCAGACCACCACCCAGACTCCTCCTACGAACATACTTTCCATCCTCACTGAGATGCCGTTTTAGTTTCAGAGCGGGACTTAATCCATGACTCACGTCAGGATTACTGGACTTCCGGATGGATGTAGGAGGTGGATAAAGAATGTTGTCCAACTGTGGAGAAAAAAAAGAAGGAAAGGTCAGATTTTTTTAAATGAGGCATCCTCTGAAGCTCATATCTCCCAAAATATATGCATCATAAGCCAGCAGGCGAGAGGCAGTGTCCACTCTGAACAGCCCACCCTGCTCTCACTCCCAGAGTCGCCAATTAGCTCAACATGTGTTTTTGGACGATGAGAGGAAGCCGGAGTACCTGAGAGAACCCACGCCAACACGAGGAGAACATGCAAACTCCACACAGAAAGGCCACACAGAAACCCCCCCGGCCGAGGCTCAAACCAGTGACCTTGCTGCGAGGTCGCAGTGCAAACCACACCATTAAGTGTTACTGTATGTAAACTGCACGTGTTTTAGGTTAAAATGTTTGCAGGTTTAGTAGAAACCTGTAACAGCTCATCCAACTGGTCCCATGTGAAAAGCTGGTCAACGCATGGGAGCAGCAAACAGTGCGGGTTTTTAATCCGCTGCATATTCCATTACACAACACTGCGCATTCCCTGCCTTTTGTCATCTAGGAAGAGGATACCTTGCACAAAGCTTAGACAACATAACAAGCCCAGTGGTGAGGAAGAGGCCCTCCCTGGGAATACAAAGATGCACATGGCTGAGAGCAGTGAGTGGAAGGAAATACCCTCTGCTTCTCAGTGGGTTGATTCATGATCCCAGTTCCATTAATCACAACTCCCACTAAGCCTTTGTAGTGCGAGCAGCAACACAAACTCAGAAGAAACAGTACAAGCTAATGACACTTTTTAAAAGGAGAATGAACTAAAACACATGAAGAGTTTTATGCAATAACAGTTTATCAGTCATCAGGTCTGGGGGAAACTGATCCAGTTCATCTCCATTATGTGCACAAGCAGATACTTGTAACATACCAGTCTCATGACCCCGATACACCAGAGCTCTTTCACAGCATGTCATTGTCTCAAACATCCTCTGAACAGCTGTATATAACTGTTCATCGAGCCTCCAACAGGAATATTATTCCATCCAAACAGTATTGAAACACATGAGCTGTATTTATACAAATATCGCAAGTACACTTTAAATGTAGATGCAATACATTTGTATTCATAAAAACACCGTTAACTAATAAACATGTGCTGTTTTGTGAATGAAAATACACACAGATATCTTTACATGTGTGTAGATCTGGTGTAATGTTCTAGGAAACAATAGGTATAGATAGAGAAGGTCTCATTATGAGTTACTACCATACAACTAGCGATTTTTATTGTTCTTAACAGATAAATTAATAAAACGTGGAATTTTTAACTGTGGATCACAAAGACATTTACCCCAAATCACAAGAAGAACACAAACACAGACAGAAAATGTATCTATTTTAAATGCAGGTATAAAAAAAGTAATAACTTCAGACTCATTTACATCAGCAGGTAACAGGATAACGTCCTTTTTTGTCTCGTTTTTATGGGATGTTGAGGTGCTGAAGTGCAGTGAATGACCTTTCAGGACAACATTTAACCCCACCCACGTACATTTTTCAGGGATTAAATGAATAATTAAATAATGAAATCATGTTTTCCTTCAGCAATAGAAGTTTTTTAAGCCTTGAAAATGATTAACGACTATCCCAACAGAAGCTCAGAAAGCCTTCATCTCAGTCCTGCACTGCAGGCAGCATGGCTGTATGTGTGCATGAAGAGTGTGAAAAAGAAATGCCGGCTGGGTGATCAGTTTTATCCAGCAGTGTGATAGTGATTCAAAGCATTAAAGATAAGAACTTC
>JBAMHX010000021.1:4469055-4483138 GCA_037177515.1 Pseudomugil tenellus
TATATTCACATAATTCAACACTTGCTTGCCCCTTAGTTTAGAAACAGAAGTGTCCCAATATACTACTGAGGTTGCAGAGGCGATCTGATTGGACCCACATTTTAAAGACATTTCCTGATTTCTCTTATTGAACTGCTTCTTATCCACTATGTGAGAGAGAAGAGTTAACACCGTAAGAAAAGTCCTGTGTACAGATGAGTGCTTTAACTATCATTGCAGGAGGAATAAGTGTTGCTGAATGGGGGGGGAATTACATTTCTATCAACCCTTTAAAAAATGTTAATTTGCTTTTAGAGCAAAAGAGAAAAAAAAATCAAGTTCTATTATTTCACAGCAGCAGTATCAGAAAGGTAAAAGCCCTTATCCAGCAATGACAATGATTTCATTATGTAACAGCGATGCATTCTGTCGGTACAGCCTGATGACAACAAGCACCACACACCCACCACTATGTTTATAGTCAGTGCTGAGGAAGATGAAGACCTCTCATATGTTTCTGTTTGATATTTTCAGCTTGAAGAAAACATGAGAAGTTTATGACCTGCATTAACAACTTCAACATACATACATTTAGCCTCAGGTGCAGCTTCTCAGTAACAACAGACTATTGTGCAAAAATCTGGCAGCCCATGTGCTCATGCTACTTTTCACTCTGTGTTTGTGGTTATTCAAAGAGTAAAAGTTGAGGTTTTGTCTTCTGAAGCTCAGGATTGTGTTTGCTAAAGAGCCATCTTTCACAAATCATGTTGCAACATTAAACCAGATACGCTTGCAGACTGGTTGCAGGGGAATTATCTGCATCTCAATCTGTTATTAAATTAAAACACGACTAATGTAAACAGGAAGTGTTTGTGGCTATAACAAGGGAAGGAGGTTTAGAACTGAACAGCTGAAGGGGCCTGAGGATGCAATAAACTAAACTGCAGATTTGTAAATGCTTTTTAAAAGTAGCTTAAATAAAAGAAATATCTGTTGGCATGTGTACGTAAATCAGTAAATGATCTATGTGGGAGCTAGTTTATATGTACAATGCAGCTTATATTAATTTAGTATTTGGTAAATCTCCACTGACTGAGCCAAGTTTGATCTTGTAACAGGTGTTTAAAGGCAAATGTATTCACAGTATCACATGTGAAACCGAGAAAGAATAGCTGGCAGTTATATAATCTTAAAGCAAACACGTTAGAACCGAACACTGTAAGCAGCTTAGAGGTATACTATGAAAGTCTGCAGTAAACTCAGTCTCAGTGTTTAGTGTGAAGTACACGAGAAGGCGTTAAGGAAACACTTAGACACCATCGGCTAAATGAAATGTGAGGGGTTGGTGATATTTGTGGCTGAATGAGGAAGCTGTATTCATTTCACAGAAGTCAGCTATTTCCCAACACACTTCAGCTTCCGTTGCTTCCCGCCAGCTTTCCTCTCAGAGAGCGCTTACCAAAACTGTCTGGATTACTGCATAATGTTGATAACGACACGGAGACAAGACGGGGATGTTTTCCCTCCAGCGCAATTAGCTGCATTGCTGGTGCATCAGATTAACTATCAACAGATGACACTCGGCTCATAAAGGAAGGTTAGATAAGTGTGTAAAGCTGAGCACATTGATCAAAGTCTAAAGTTTACAGGTGTGCATTTCAGATCTGGACTACTTGTTAAACAGAAAGTCCTACATAAAAAAAGTATTTTCCTCCTAATTGCTATTAGCTATTTCCTTACAGCTAGCTTAGATTTGTTTGTATAACAACATATGTAAGAACATGACAATGGCGCACACACTAGTTATGTGATCTGTGCAACCTTTTGCCTTCATGTTCCCGACGCGATGTTCAGAAATCTGAAACCTGCATTTTTCTTTAGCTTGGCCTCTAATTACCAGCCAATCATGCCAGTCATGAATCATCTGGGTTAATTCTCCACTCCATCTATATCTGCAGCCAGACTCTCTACTCTCTTATTAAAAAGTATATCAGTAAAATATGTCCCTGTCCGAAACATCTGTGTTGATGTAAGAGTGGGTGTGAGCTGTTTGAATGCCTGTTTGATTACACTGAAAGCCTCAGAGATCAGCCACCGTTCCCTTTCTGTTGTGTGCGTGGCAGTAAGTCAGCGCCCTTTCACCCGCCAGTCCTCTCAGCCTAAAGCCATTTCATGCAGGGCTCCTGAGAGCATCACTGGCCCCAACCAGCTCCTCCTTCCTACTTTCAGCTTCACACCGTGGACAGTACCAACAATGTTTTGTTGCCAAAGCAGATAACAGCCGCAGATAAGAAAATGGCTGCAAACAACATGCAAAGATCAGCTACTGGCTTAAAATAACTTTGTAATCTAAATCTGTGTGGATGAATACTTTGAGTCTATGTTTAAATATTTCCACGTCAATTATTTGTATGAAGAACAAACAAAAATATTTGCAAACAAAACTGGTCTGTACCATCCATCATCCTGACGGAGGTTTTTTTTCCTGTTTAAATGGAGTTTTCCATCTTTGCAGTCACCTGCAGGACGGAGAATTCAGTCAAAGAGAAGATCAAATGGAATCTGACGCTTTACTCGTCTAGACAATCATGTTTATGTAAAGATTACAATTGGATTAGATCAGGGTGGGGAAGTTTGACCCTCGTCCTGAAAGTTCCCCATGTCTCTCTGCTCCAGAACATGACATTTGAATGAATGAATCACTTTGCAGATCTATACAAGTTGTTGGATCATTTTATTTGAACCAGTACAGGACCAGGGATACATGGAAAACCTGTGGGATTCCAACCCTCCCACATCTGGATTAGAGGGAACTGGAATCTGTCTGAATGTCTTAGAATGGAAAACAGACATGTACGGGGTGTACCCTTCATCACAGTTGTGAGTTGCCTCCTGCCACATCCATGAATTGCATTTATATAAGCAGGTATAGTTGGTGGATGGATGAGATTCCCATGGTAACAGTTTATCTTAAACCAAATCATTAATGGCTAGCCAGTCATCCTGGGTGTAGGAGGGATGATAATGGACTATTAGGAAGACTCTTTTATATCCAAATGTAAAGAGGCAACATATCTGAATACTTTTTAGAATTGTAAAAATAATGCACAGAAATAAGAAAGTAAGCATTTCGCTAACAGTTCCCGTACAAAAGTGCTGCATAGCAGAGGAGGACTAGTTGCAGCACATGTAAGCCTTACATTGCAGAACAGAGTTTGCATGCCTGCTGTGAACCTTTAGGTCTTTGTAGCATCAGTTGCTAAAGACAGGAAACGCTTTAACACACAAAAGGCCATTTTTCTACAAAAGCCACACAAACTATCCAAACTAAAAAGACAAAACAAAGGGAGGATTTATATGTGACCCCATAAACATACAAGGCTGTTTTTAGGAATACTAGCCAAGATTAAGTAATACATACAAAACAGTCCAACCCAGTGAGAACTGTAGTACTCATGTACTCGCATGTAGTTGCTGAAAATACATAAAAGTGTATTTAAACATTGTTGCAGCGCTTTTCCTGCTGCTTTTGACTTGACCAGTATTTCTATTCAAGTTTCACTAACTTGCATGCTTCCGTATAACGGCAGTGAAGAGGGTTTCGTTGATTTCCACATTAATAAAAAAACATCTGAGGCACCAGCACAAAGCGAGAACCATCACGCATGATATCAGTTTCCCTTTGAAGGCCTTGTGCTGAAGGGTTTATCATTTCACTGAGATGGATGAAAGGAGCCTTTTAATAGCGGGAACAAATTGTTATTAGAGTCCCTTCATTGGTTGCCAAGACACAATGAGCGCACGTTTACAGTGAAACAGGAAGCAAGCCCCCCCCCCAGTATATTATATTGAGACATTACACCTCCTTCCAGTCAGCACTGTCCTTTGTTTCTCACTGTCCCACTTATCGTTTCTCATCATTTTCCTGTAAGAATAACATGCACTGACATTAATGGGATTACTTTTTCAAGGAACATTTGAAGGAAATACTTTAACTGGAAAAGTTAACAAAATGTCTCTTTTTACATTCGTATTCATTTAAAGACACTGATGCTTCATAATCTCTCTTTATCACAGTTGTGATCAATCAGCCTGATTTAAAGCGGATTATAGATAAAAGTGACTCCAGCATTAATTATCAAGTCAAAGTACAGCTGTTTGAATTCAAAGCAAATGGTCTTTAAAATAATTGACTCATCATGTGAGACACCAGTTTATTCAAACCATTATGTTGCAAATCCCTGTTTTGGTTTTACACCAGCTTTTCAGTTAATCTGGTAAAAATGAGATGTAACGAACCGACTGATGGGATCATTTAAGATGTGTCAACGTCAAAAAAGCTACTTAATCATAAAAAAAGGAAGACAAACTGCAACAGAGATTAAAACTTTCATCAGTCTTTCATTTAAATCATCATCATCATAATTTTTATTATTATTATTATTATTTATTATTAATAATAATTATTTATTAATAATAATAATTAGTTATATTTTATTATTTTGTTAATTTATCCCTTTTCAGGGAAATTCAAATACGTATTTCATTTAATTTCATAAAACAAGCTGTTTTAAAGCAACACAACTTAACAGATTTTTGGATTTTGCCCCCTAAATGACATCAAATCTGATGTTTGTCTTGCATCCCGTCTCTTCTGCATCTGATGTGAACTCTTTTGTCCTTCTCTGTTGCTTTATCTTTCTTTTCTTCCTCTGATCCTGTCATCTTGCATCTCTTTGTTGAACCAATCACTGTACTCTTTAACAGCCAGTGTGTTGACATCCAGCTGCTGACATGTGACATAAAGCAAAACTAACTCCTCCGGTCTGGTAGGCAGTATAAACCACTGCACTCATAAACCAGCTGACACAGGAACAGATTCTTACCTCAAGGCATCACGGACAAAATGACACACTGATGCATATTTGCACATATCCATGTAACTTCAACCTGTCTAATACTATATAGATACCATGTAAATAATGTTATTACTATCTATATATATATCTATATCTATATATCTCTATATCTATATATATATATATATATGTCTGACTATGTAACGCCAACTTCAACTACTTTGAACTTTGAGAGCGATAAAGATATGAGCTTAACTGTTCTGTGATTTGTAATATGACTGCATTTTATTCTTTAATAATCCAACTGACCTGCATTATAAAACATCTTGAATTAAAACATATGGTCCATATCTAGTTATGGTTAATAATCTACAGACGTGCAGCCTGCAGGTGGAGTTAAACAACAACAACCACCTTCTTACATCTCCTATAATTTCATCCAATCCGCCTTTTAATTCATCAAACTACAGCGGGGTGGAAATGGTGGCATGTTTATGAACCGTCTCCATTAACTCGCTTGATCATCTGCTTCTTTCTCGGGGTTGACATCAGAGCGAAGCATGTTCTGGCTAAACATCTGTCTTATTTAACTCTTCCCAAAGTCCAGTTCAGACTGAATCCATCTTTCCTGCTCTCCGGGTGTTTACTCGTGAGGATAACAGCAGTGCAAAGTCTCACAGCTCAAATCCAAACAGACTTAAAATGCTATTTTTTGACAGCGAGGAAGCCAACTGTCATTTGGCAATGACACTGTCCCTTCAGAAGACAAAAAAAAAACCAAAAGCTTGACTTTTGAGCTTGAACTTTCTTTGCTCTCTCTTGGGAAATCAGTTTCCTGTGTTGACAAGATCTAAAATAAACAGCAGTGCTTTCCTTTTCCAATTTCATACAATGATCCATGTTCAGATTTTTTATCTCCAGCACTGGGAAGAAGTAAACCATGCATCATTTTTCTCACCAGCAGTGCTTTTTTTCTCCTGCAGTGCTCCTTGGAGACTTATTGTATGCATTCCATATGTGCTGCTGCAGAGAGAGGCTTTCCCATACTGGTTATGATGGGATATCTGCCATGAAAAATACTGCTTGACGTCGAGTCATGAAGAAACCTTTACAAAGCTGCATGACTGTGACCCTGGTATGTGATGTTAAACACTGATAACTACAACTTAATTTTCATGTGTTTTGCTAGCAGTTAATATAAAAAACAAACCTATGGCCAAACACTTCACATTCTACATTTACGTCAAGCAGCTTCGACTATTCCCATCTCTTACCTTTCCTCCATTTGAAGACGAACGTTTACCTGCAGTCAATTTCCGTCCAAAAGACATTTTTTAGGACAAACTTAAGCGTCAATCCTCACAATGTGGATTAAACCTAGACATGTAAACGTATAAAAAGGACAGCTGCAAGGAGAAGTCAAAAATCAGCAATAGCTCAATGACAGACAGCCAAACGGAGTGAAAAGAGTCTTAACCAGATTGTGTTAATCCTCTTAGTTTCAAAGAACAAACTGACACGAGATGTTCCTCTAATCATCCTGCTTGCTTAAACACACGGCTGCTTATTTAGAGGCTCGACACCCGACTGGGACGACTGAACGGGGAGTTAAACATTGTCAAACAGAAGCAAATGTTGATGTAAAAGCAAGCACTGATGCAATGCATAGGGGTTGCCCTTCCAAATTCAGGGAACAGCTCCTCGCAGAAAGGATCAATGTGTAGTGTTACTGTAAGTCAGAAATCACAGACTCGCTTTGTGGATAAATATTTGTACTTTAGGATCATCTAAACTATGAAAATAAATTGTTAAAAATATATTGTTATCTTACTGGAAATGCATCTAGTGTCTCTGTGACATTAAATATCAAAATGTATAAGAACCAATAAGTTAGCTTAAGGATAATGTCTATGAAAACACTATTGGTAAGCTAGCGGTTAGCATGCACAAATGGATTAATAAGGGAAAAAAAAACTCTCCATCAACAAATGGTTACCTAAAAAAATATTGGGTCTGTTAAATTGACTATACTATTTACAAGCAACTAATCTCTGGGTATAAAGGAGATAATATAGAAAGACTGAAGAGACACAAACACACTGCTTTAACTACCAGAAATCTCATCTCTAGAGGACTGATAGTAGTTAAGTAAACATAATAGTAAACAATTGTTTACAAGTTTACTCATGTCTGTCAAACAAGGATTCATATCATCTGCATTAACAATGTGCAGTTAGAAAGCAATGTGAGGGTGCAAATACATACGTGATGCATCTTATGGCAAGTCGGGGAAACCGTGGAGGGATTATACTGAGACTGTGACTTCTCGTTTTATCAACAACATCCATATTGTCTGTGATAACAATGAAACATTTTAGGAAAATACCATACAAAAAAATTTGTGGCAATATTTCCCACCTCCAGAGCAAGTATCTGACTTTATTCAGTTATTTAAAACCATGACTTTATAGTGAGTGTTATGGCTTGTTTCTCTACAGATGCTTCTTTACATTTTATTTTAAACCTGCACCATCAACTGCTAGATGTTAGACATGTTGGACAAAAGAGGCTTCTCGTATTAGTTCATGTTTTATAAAAAATAAAAATAAAAAAAGGTCAAATACCAACATTTTTGTGTGTAAATAAAATCAAGTCAGAAACTTGTGGCGCAAATCAGAAGCATTTTTGCATCACTGTATTCTTTCACTGCTGCTGTCCAGAGATGACTTAATACAGAAGTTTGTGATAAATCAATTAAACTGAAAATTAGTGCGTAGAAGCTGAGTCATTGTTTTTGTATTGAGTAAAATGCAGCCCAACCCATCCCAAAGAACAGCTCACAGCATTTTATTTTTTTACAAGTCTATTCTTGTCCTCAAAATATTGTTAAGCAATCCAGTTTATCTCCAAGCAATTAAAGGAACTTTTAACTAAGACCATTGTGAGCTAATAATTTCTGACAGTAAAGTACAAACAGAGAATTATGAAACTGGCTGGTTCCCTAACAAGTATTTTCTTGTTGTAGCTGTAAACAGAAACTGAACTGTCCTGATATTTTAATTTAACAATAAATTACTTTGCTAGTACTGAATAGCCTCAAGCTGGTGGTTTTATTTCACAAAGCTGTTGCACAAGATGCAGCAAGTGGCCACAACGGGCCTTAAATAACCTAAAACTGTGAAAACAGAACAAAACACAAGTCAACAAGCTAAAAATGAACTTTTTACCAAAATCTGACATTTCTGGCATGCAAACATGTTTTTTATTTCTTTTTAAACAAAGTAAATATAAATATACCTTATAAAACATCTATTAAACTCACTTTATTAAAGTCACATAATTCATATGGACAGAATAAACACCTAATTTCACTCTTTGTGACTGCCAGGACATTTTAAATATATTAAATGTGAACTTGCAAGATAAGGAAGCAGAAAACTGAGCAAACTCTCCTCAACTAGTAGAAAACTCTTCTGTACATATCTACGTTCCCAGATAATCATTTCATCACTGCACCCAACAGCCTTCACATTGTGTAAGAAGAACATCCCGTTCTTCTTACAGACTTACAAATTTCACTCATGATGATTTAACTGAAAGTGTCACAGTGATCTGATCCTCCTCTTTGCTCTACTCATCCTTGTTGTCAGCGCTAATGTTTCCCTTTTCTTTAAGAAATCAACTAAGTGGCCCTCAAAGCCTGAAGGCCTGAAGGAGAACTTCATATCTACAAAATGCAGACGCAGGGCCAAACGAAAGGAGAATATCTGGGACTGGGACAAAGAATTATTATTCCAACAAAGTGGATGTGTTTGGTATTTCTCTATTTCTGTGCTGCATTAATACACAGCAGTGTACATAGACCAGTCTGACCATAGACTGTATAAAGATGGACGCAGCCCCCCTGCAGGTTTCTGAAGAGCCAAAGTGAAGCTCATTGTGCGGTTCCTACCATCGCCATCTTTGTAGCATCATGCGTGCCATCCAGGAAAACACAAAAAGATGTGGAGCTGAGGGTGCTGTAAGCATGGAGGCGGATTCATGACGTCTATCAAACTCCAAGCTGCCTGTAGCGAACTGTGCAAACTGGGATCTAACCAGCTAAAGCTAAACTGTTACCAGGCTAAAAAAACACATTTGTGCTACAATCTGCTTACCTGCTATACAGAAATTAGATACCTGTCAATCAAAACCAGACCCCCGCCCCCAATGGATGAATGGGTGAGTTATAAAAGAAAAAGTTCAACCCCCTCACGGTTGTCATGAAGATAAACTTGACCAAATAAAACTAAAATATGCTGTAAAGATGTTTATTTCTGCTCTTTTTAACATGACTGTATGGGGGTTTGCGCCATCTTGGAGCCCCTAGTGGATGAGGAGGGAACTGCAGTTTTTTCAGCTGATTTAAGGCAGAAATTTATAAT
The DNA here is from genome assembly GCA_037177515.1 of Pseudomugil tenellus. NCBI lineage: Eukaryota > Metazoa > Chordata > Actinopteri > Atheriniformes > Pseudomugilidae > Pseudomugil > Pseudomugil tenellus. The sequence continues at coordinate 4,478,318 of JBAMHX010000021.1, forward strand.
TTTTTTTAATTGGTTTGATAATTACATGTCTATTAAGGGATCTTAATAATAAGGGTGTAATCAATTTAACAAAAACAAACCCAAACCAATGATATTAAACAGCTTGTCAGTCAGCCTGGTTGAATAAGTAATATATAGAAACATGTCTGTTCATTTCTGCTTTAAATCTTTAAGTTATTAAAATAGTAGCAGGTTTCTCTGACTAATAAATTAGTGAAGCACCAGAATAAGTTCAGGAGGTTTAAGTTATGCTTGCAGATAAATGTGTAGTTGAATAGAGCGACACTGTACACAGGATTTAGGGTGTGATGTTTGTTTAAACGAGTTAGGCATATAAAATTCCCTCCACGCCTGTCTGAATATCTGCCATCCTTCACTGTTTTTCCAAACACAGTCACTGTGAGCCGAATGAACCTCTTGCTAAGGATGAAGGTTATTTTGTCCTTCTGTGAAATCAAAGTGATGTTTGCCGAGTGCCTCGCACACGGTTAGTCGAACACACTCATTACTCGCTGCGGAGAAGTATGTCAGTCTGTCAAAGCGAGCTGCTCGGCAGGGAACAGGCGAAGCAGACAGATCTCTGGGTGAGATGTTTGCCTTTTCTTTTAACAGCCGTCTAGCGTTATAGATTGCACTTTTAGGGAAGTTGCTTTTGTTTGACCAGAGCAATTGTGTCGTAAAATCATTTGACTCTGCTATACAGACCATCATTCACTCCAATAAACGTGTATGGACAAACACGGAGCCGAGCCAGTTGGGCTAATGCAGCTGCCTGCTGGGTGATGGATGAAGGTAAATGGGGGGGGTCAAATTAGTGCAACAAATTCAGTTTCAGTAAAGTTGTAAAAAATTACAAGCAAGAAAAAAGTAAATCTTGTGTGACAAAGTGCGTTAGTTTTAACTCTTCACACACACAGCATAATAATGATATTAAGTGTTTGAAGCTAGCATGAAATTCATAAGCAAACAGTTTATTGTTTACTTGTCCAGCAGTTACACAACATCATTAATTTATACTGTCTTTACAGCAAGAGCAGAATATTCAGAGTTTTTAAAGCATAAGTGCAACTAATATTTAAATATATCCTACTAATATCCTACTAAACAGTTTCATGCTAATCATCAGGGCTTTAAAGGGTGAAAACACTCCCTTAAAACTGGAGTTACGTTGAGTCACTGCAACTACAACAACATGAAGGACTAGCTAGCATCACAAAGCATCCTGCAGGCTATTGGACCATGGCTGACAGTCACAATTTTCTGAGATAATTAAATCATGGATGTAAACACACAGTGTGACTGCTGACTGATTAAAGGCATTAATATAATCCCTTTTTTTCTGTAATTTCCGTCTGCATCAGGGCCTCTACGTGTGGCATGGCAATCGGTAAACTCTCCTCTTGCAGCAACAAGCACTGGTAGAAAAGTAGGGCTGGTCGATATATCTTATATCACGATATAGCTCATTTTATATCCTCATAACTATTTACATCACAGCAGATTTTAGGTTTTTTTGTCATTTCAATGAATAAATAGTTTATATTAAAATTGCAATGTAGAAATGCAGATAGAGTGGGGAGCATCAGCTAAACCTCATATCCAGGTATAGTTCATTTTATATCTCCATAACAATATGCATATAGATGTAGACATGAGGGCCTGAAATTCATTGCGGGATTTCGCACCATATATTAAATCTCCGTAAACTTGACTCTTATAATGCGGGAAATTCCTGCATACAATTACAGCAGTGTGTAATAACGTGCAATGACTGTTTGCATCGGATGTTTTAAACTAAAAAGCAAAAGGAAGATTTTAACAGATCCGAGTTCTGTCCTTCTGTCCCTGAGTTATAACCCCCACACCCCCCCAGCCAATCCAAATTTTGCATATAGTTGCCGTCGCATTTCTCACTGGCAATACGTTTAATTCATGGACTGTGGGTTAAAATATAAACATAACTTTACAACATCATTAAAAAAAAACTAAAATTAAACCCGTGCGTGTAATGGTGCATGGTGTCCTCATAGCTTCTCACACTGAACTCGAATGAACAAAGAATATTTACTCGTCCGTGATGTCTGGAAGATGCTTCCACGTTATATTCTTCCTTTTCTAGAACAGGAAACAGCCTGTCGCAGCATCTGGAGGTTATTACGAGAACTTTCGCCACCGCTCAAAGTTGCTTCTTCGACTTTTGCTGGTTGAATCTCTCTGTAACCTTTGCTGTGATTCTTGTATAAGTGATAAAATAATTTATTCATGTTGTTGGGAGCCGGCATATTTTATAAACAACCTTTTATATCCAAACCACGCTCATGCAACAGAAGCTGTCCCTCCTTTAGGTACAAGCTCCTGGGTTTGGGTTGTCATCTTGTAGAGCACATGTGTTTAAGTCAGGTCCTCGAGGGCCGATATCCAGCAGGTTCTGCTGTTTCCTGCACCAACACAACTGATGCAAATCAAATGGATCCAACAGGTTCTTGCCAAACTTTTCATTATTTTCATTCAGCTGTGTTGGAGCATAGAGACAACAAAAACCTGTAGGGACACCGACCCTTGAGGACTGGACTCCGACACCCCTGTTGTAGAGCATCACCCTGCTCTGAAACACGTCTGTCACCGTCTTCCTCTGTTTATTAAATTATGTATTGCAGCGTGCAAGAGAATGCAGTAAAGCGCTTCTTGTTGTGACTTACACAGTGAAGTGCTGCCATACCGCTGAGTAAACGATAGAACCTCATATGAAACATTAGATATTTTCTATTGTACAGACAATATATATCAGCATATTGTCCAGTCCTACAGAAAAGTAAAGAAAGAACTGATAAATATCGGAAACTACTTCAGTCATTTAATGAGCACCTAAACACCTACCCAGTGCAGACTAAGACGGCTGTTTTAGGGGATTTTTGGTGAGTGAAAAAGGGGCCTTCAGTGATACGAGGTGCCTGGAATATCCCTCATTTTTGCCTTTGCCAAGTCGCTCACTTTGCTCTGCAGCTAGCTGCCACGTAGCACAGTTAGTTGCAAGTTGGACATAAGTTAGCATTGCTGCTAACAGAAAGAGAATCGTTATTATGTAAAAGACATCAGGATATATGAAAATATTTGTGTGATAGTTTTAAATCACTAAAAATACTAAAGAACTACAGAAGAGAGGAAGAAGAAATCCACACCTTTCCGTTCTCGGCTGTTATATTTCCAAAGTGCATGTTTGCCTTTACATGCAAAAACCTGTTCTGCTTGAGGCCTTTAGTCACCCAGAGTGACTTCTGTGTGCATGTTAGAGCTCGGCAATGAGGTCAAAATATTAAGTCTTCATATTCAGAGACATAATTATACACACTTATCTCCATTTGTTTTGTTTTTGTGGTAAAAAAGTAATGCATCTGACAAGCTGCAGCTTTTTCCCCAAAAATCCCAATTTTATTAAATTTGGAAACACAATGATGAAACTGAGTGGAAGCTGAACTGGGATGTCTACACAGCAACCAGCAGTCCTTGATTCTGGAGAAGCAACGGCATTTGATAAAACACAGGTAGAAATAATTGTTGGGATAAAATGTGTAAAACATTTATGAAGCAACAACAGACAAAGAATATCTTGTGTTCTCCACTGTTGTACTCTTGAGCTCTATGAATTGAGTCGAGGGTTTCATTTAGTATTGATTTCTGTATCACGTACTGTAAACATCTGCGATGTGGTTAAACCAGACGGCTAAACAATGAACTTAAACCTGCAGCTTCAGGGAATACTGCTTGGTAACCACACACCCGATGTGTGTATTTTAACAGAGCTGATATGGGCACAACATGACGCATCCAACCCCACTGCTGGGGAAACCAGCATGTTTCTGTTGGTGCCCATTGCGGGTTAAAGATAATCGGCCCAATTGTGACGCAGTTGTTGCACAAACACCTGCAGTTTTTAATCAACCCTGATACTGAAAGTGGAAAGAATAAGCAAAGCTCCTCCAAACACAAAAGCACGGTTGCCTAAGGTGATAGGTGTCGAACCCCTGCAGTCCTGCAGGTTTCCATGTATTCCTGCTCCAACACTCTGGGATCAAACTAATCAGACGTTGTGCATAGCTCCAGAAACTATGAAAAGAAAATCAAACAAATGCAAAAGAAAAGACAGCAAGAAGATAAATTTATGAGGAAGATGGGATATAAAAGTTGCAGGTCATATTAAAGTAAAACAATATAAGGAATAAACTGACAAGTGTATTTTAGGAAAGACAGTTGTTTTACAACATGTGTGGAGCTGCAGTGCAAACAGATTCAATCAAAAGGAGGTTTTTCCAAAAAGCAAACTTTACAAGTGTGTGGAGAGCATTTACATCTAAACACTGAAATTATTTTATAGTAAAATAATCAGATGATTGCTGTAATAGTTCCTCGTATAAATAATACATTTTCTGTTTAAGATGGATTTTTTTAGATTGAACATTACAACAAATAATAAATAAATCAATTCAGTGTGAAATTCAAAGGCCGACTGGTTTCTAATCACGGTTTTAATGGCTTGGGTGAAGTGTACTGGGATTAGTGTTAGACTGGGAATTTATTAGAGAAAACAGTTTAACTTCTTACTGCTAGAATATTTTCCAAAAACCAGTTTTCATGTCATTTTTATCCACTTTTCTGCCAACATGTTGTTTTTTAAGCTTGGCTTTAAAAAAAACTGGAGTAGATTAAAAACAGGGACTCAGTTGCCAAAACACCTGAGAGTTTCTGGACTCACACACACACACACACACACACACACACACACACACACACACACACACACACACACACACACACACACACACA
>JBAMHX010000021.1:4488628-4504494 GCA_037177515.1 Pseudomugil tenellus
CATTCATTCATTCATTCATTCATTCATTCATTCATTCATTCATTCATTCATTCATTCATTCATTTATTCATTCATTTATTCATTTATTCATTCATTCATTCATTCATTTATTCATTCATTTATTCATTCATTCATTCATTCATTCATTCATTCGTTTATTTATTCATTCATTCATTCATTTATTTATTTATTCAATCATTCATTCATTCGTTTATTTATTTATTCATTCATTCATTCATTCATTCATTCATTCATTCATTCATTCCTTCATTCATTCATTCATTCCTTCATTCATTCATTCATTCATTTATTCATTCATTTATTCATTCATTCATTCATTCATTCATTCATTCATTTATTCATTCATTTATTCATTCATTCATTCATTCATTCATTCGTTTATTTATTCATTCATTCATTCATTTATTTATTTATTCAATCATTCATTCATTCGTTTATTTATTTATTTATTCATTCATTTATTTATTCATTCATTCATTCATTCATTCATTCATTCATTCATTCATTCATTCATGGAGAGCTGGAGCCTATCCCAGCTATTGCCATCCTAAAGGCAGGGTATGCGTTGGCTACCGTTTGGAAAATAAATGTAAACACTGAAATGGAGCACGCTCTGTCTCATCCTTTATTTCCTGACTGGTCAGACATGGACGAGGTGATCAGTCCAGCCGGGATCTGTAACAGTTCAGGGGATGATTTCTAGTTAACACCTTATAAACAATATATCGTTTTGCTGAATACAAGCAAATCTGTCACAATGATACTCTGCAGGATGTTCGCTTGGGCAAAGCATGAGTGCAAAAGCAAACTATGCTTTATTATCCCTGCAAGAGCTTACAGTCTTTTCTTTTACATTGAAAGAAAACAAATAAACATTAAAGTTTAAGTTCATAAACTTAACATGAGTGCAAATGCAAAACTACATGGACACAGAGCAGAAAAGTTTACGGCCACAAGAGGGCAGACTTTCTCTACTATCTGCAACTACTGCAAACAGAGTTGCATGTCAAACATTCAGAATGCAAAATGGCCTGTTATAAACATGCACATTTAGCATCACTGGTTATGTTTCAGTTATTTTTTATCATAAAATTTACAGGCCATGAACAGATCTGAATGCAGGCTTTAACGGTAGCAATCAGACAACTTCCTTCCTGCTGCCTTTGACTCTGTTTCACAAGTTTTACCTGCCTGATCTAACATTTTTATATTGTTCTAAAAAATACAAAAAATATAAAAAATAAAGCCTTAAAATGCAGTAAATCATAAAGATGCATATGTTAGCATCTGTTTTTGAGATTATCTAAACCTCAACATGTTGTATAAGTATATCTAAATTAATGTTTTTATCAGAATGTCACCGTAAACATTCATACTTTAACCATATTCAAGCACACTGAATGTGAGCAGAAGAACTTTTACCTGAGCTTCACGTGCAGGGAGCTCACCCAGGCTTCTGTACTCTTTACAAGCTTTGTCTAAGACATCATGTACCAGTACACCGAGCCTCAGTGCGAGCTCAGTTGTGGGTATGCGACACCCATTATGCCTGCTCTTGATCTAGTGTTGACAGTGTGGCGTCATCACCAGGGAAAGTGTTGACATCTGGTGTAAATTGCTAGCCTGCATCTGAGCGGACCATTTCAAACAACACATTTATGCAGAATCTGTGCAAGTGAAGCCTGCATGTCAGCACAAACGCACATACAGCACTGCTTCACACTAACCTGCAACTGCACTGAAAGTACTACGAGCTATTCTGTTTGTCTCAGAGGGAATTATCTCAGCAACTAGTGTGGTTGTTTGGACTGAAATTTGTTTGCTAAAATATAATTCTGCAGAACTGTGGTGTATTTCACAAAAGAAAGGTTTGTTTTGGTTTTATTACTTTAAATCTACTAAACAGGAAAACAGTTCACATCTGCTTTTGCTTTATTGTGGTTTAGATCACTTAATATGCATTGTGGTGGGTTACAAGTTCATGGAAATGATCAGTTTGCAGATGAGTCGATCGACTGAACCACTGATGAGAATGTCTTTTACTGCATCAAAGAAGATTTTTAAATATCTGAAAACTGCATTTAGATGAATTACGTGAGTGAAAAATCATTCTACTTATATAGAAAAATTTCAAATGAATAGACAAAGTAGATGTAGAAGTAATCTGAAGGAAAACTGTACTGGAGAAATTTCGTTGTGCCGGGACGCTGGCTCAATGACAAATAAAGAAACTTGAACTTGAACTTGAAAAGGATTTATGCTTAAAGCAGCACTACTGAACTTTTGCACTTTAACAACTCCTTTAAAAAGCCAATTTGACATCTATCCTGTATTCTGTCTCTTCCGAATTCTCTCCAGACAGTAAAAGTCACTCAGATGTTGACTCTTGCTCTTTAATGTCCTTGATAAAGTCCTTTAAGGTCAAAAGTTACTTGTGCTACTTTTATGTCTTGGTTGATGTTGTTTTTCTTTCAGCAAAATAACTGTGTAAAAATGCTAATATTTGGAAAGAAATGCTCTTTGTTTTGTTTGTTGCCAAGGTGATGCATAATAAACGTTATTCAGGTCACCCAAAGCTAGAGATTTTTTTCCTTTTGAAAACAGTAAGAGATTTTATTGATTAAAAATAAATAAATAAATACATACATAAAAAATAATAAAAAATATTTTAAAATGATAAAAAAAATAATCAAAAGCTTAATTACAATTATTAAACATTTTAAATTGAAAATAAAGAAATAAAACGTAAAACTAATATAATGACACTAGCAGCATCATCATGACATCACAACATCTTACAGGCTGCCATAATCATGTGACACAGGAGAAATACAATACAAAAAACATAATTCATCATCAAAAAGTAAAAAAAAAAAAAAAAACAAGTTTTATTCAAAAAAGGATTGAATCAAATATTTTCACTGCAAATATCGATGTATCAACTTCAGAGTACGGAGACACTCGTTTCTTCCCAAAGCCTTCAAATGGCGTCGTTACAATTTCATATTTTCAACCTGCTTAGTTTAAAGTTAAAACCAGTTTGTTTGTGACCACTGCTGTCAGAGTCTCTGGGTGAGTTACACAAAAATCAAAATGTGTCTCATAGAAAAGGCATGAAAATATTTGTGCACACTATTCTTAAAACTGCTAAATAAAGCATTGATTTTGGTAGAAGGAAATACTTTATGCACAGAATTAATCAGAAGGTTTTCAAGAAAAAAGGGAGGGAAAAAATGAGTGATCTGAAAACACGTCAGAAAACAAGAAACATGACTAATTTATGGAAATGTTTTTAAATCCAGAGAGAAGCCAGAGCAAGTACTGCTGTTTTAATCCAAGACTTCTATAAAAGCGACAGAGGTTCATTTAGAACAAAGCTCTGAATGAAGAAACACCACTCGGCTGTGGGGTGACCTGTAAAAGCCCATTGTAGTCAGTGGAGTCCTCAAAAGTTAAACAACAAAAGAACGAAATGGTTCGGATCAAAGTCAGACACTCAGAAAGGAACCCACATAACATTTCTGCTCTCAGTGCCACAAGTGAGTCAGGGCACTCTGCCGATCGCTCGGCTGATAAGAATTGAGGTGGGGAAATTTACGTTCAAAACACAGAGTAGGCAGGCAGCCATCGGAAATTAGTTTCCTGTGACAGAGAGCTTAAAATATTGTTTTTAATTTGATGAAGGACAAAATACAAAATTAAAAAACTAACTGAAATCTTTTTTTCTTTTCAGATCTTCTGAGAGAATCACTGAATTTTCATCTACGCCCCAGAAACACAAAGCAGCTTTACATTTTCCTCCACAAGCTGGAAAAGAGCTGAAACTTCAAGTTTAGATTTTCAGTATGATAAACAACTTTAATGAAGTCTTTTTTTTTTCTTTTGCGTTTTTTTTAATCCTGCTATCTAAAGCCAGTGAGGTGTGAAGCTGAACTTCCGGTGAGTTTACAGTTGAGTACAGAGGGAGGAACCTGCATGAAAAAGAACACGAAACTCTCTTTTTCCTAATTTCTTCCTCTTACAAACAACATGTAGCACATAAAAACACTTATACATGCTCACGTTTGAGTTGTTGCTAACCAAGGAACCAAACACTCAGTTAGACATACAAAGGAGGCAGGAGATGTGCTATAATTGTGCCATCAAAGCAAAAAATTCCCATGCAAACATGATTAAAGATGTTCTCTGGTGCTAAAAACATTTTCCAGATTGTAATGAATCTAAGGCGGCTTTTATGCAGACACAATGTTGAAATATTTGTCATTTATTTACATTTGTTATGTAAAAAATATTTTTAATTTCTTCCCCAGTTTTCAGCAAATCCAAATCTTCACTGCAGGATTTAGTTGTAACCATTTAACATGAAGCGAGGACAGGCTGGGACAAATGTCCCTGCTGCGCACAAAGATAAAAATCTCTTCTTGCTGTGGACAGATGGTGTCAGACGGCTGCTTCAACAAGTTCTGACTGAGTGATTTCTAAAACATGGCTCTGTTTCCTATCAGGGTGCAAAATACTTTTCTGTTTTAGTCAATGACAGCAGGAAGGAAAAGCAAAATATAGAACTGAACTATTTGGCTCGTTGGTGTAAATGTATCTGTTTTTAATCAGTTTATTCATTATAAACAGTATGAACATACTGTATCGTGCTTGTATTGTTATAAATGATAAGGCACATTGATTTAATCCCATTATTACGAATAAACACATATCTAAAAGGTGCAGCAGTAAATATTTGAGCAGATTTTAAATGCATCATTTCCACCCAAATAAAGCCAAAAAATGTTTGTTTTTGAGCTTTTTAAAATATTTTCCATCTTTTAAATATTTATCTAACATTTAAAAAAGGCATTTAATTTGCAATCTATGTGACAACATCTGTCTGTGTTATTTATTACATAAATAAATGAATATATCTGTTTAGATTCACCTCAGAATCAACTGATTTGGCTGGAAAATGACTAAATTTTCACATCTAGATTCTTAAACTCAACCTCACTGACACACACTAATCTAAGCCTAAAAACATACAGTAAGCTGGAGATGGCAGACAGTTGCCATGAAGTCCATTTCTTATATAAAACAGCTTATTTGAGAACTTTCACTACAGAAATGATGTTTGCTCCTAAAACCATCCATCATGTCTCATATCCAACCTTCTCCCCTGCCTGGAAAACATTTTAGTCTAAAATTGGAGATTTACATATGAAAATTGAGTTCTTTGAAAGCAAATTAAGAGTGAAAAGCTTGTGAAATGACAAGACAAGTCATATTATTCTGCTTTTGAGTCACGGTGAAGCTTTCAGTAACTCCACAGAGAAGTTTGTGAAAAAGCCAAACTTCAAATAAAAAGCTTCTCCAGACGTCTGCATTCGAAACGTCCTAGTTTTTTTTTTTTTCTTTTTTTTTTGCTTTTACTTGCAGGCAGCCATCTGCACATCACACTTACTTTGTTGTGTTTAGAAGTGCAACCACTTACATTGAGCTCTATTTGTAGAAGAAAGAAGAAGTACAAACACAGAGGTTATTTCTGCAAGCTACCGTTTCTTGTCAAAATGCATCTCCGCCCATGTAGGCTGAGCATAAGACTGAAAAAGCATTTCCTTCTTGCTCAGTTGAAAAAGAGCAGCTCCGGTGCGCATCATGACCGTGAATGGCAGATTGTGGGTGTGAGATTACCTCAGACACGTTGTCTTGGTTTCAGGGAGCCGTAGGAGATATGTCGAACCGAGGAGTCGGGCTGGCGTTATTATTTTACATAAAATGTTCATTTAGAGGATTCTCACATCTTTTAACCCTTGGTAAGACATCTTTTCATGTTTGCTTTGGGCTCATCATGCTTTGTTTTTAAATCTTGGTTTGTTTTAGGATTAAACTTATTGTTCACACTTTTGTTCACATTCAAGGTCTCATGCTTGCCTCCTGTATGACCCTCAGCTCACACTACCAAGCTCTTGGACGTAAGTTTACTGCTGGTTTTTCCTTTTTCATGCCTTAAACATTTGATTTTATTTTGTCCAAAGATGTCTTGGTAGAAGATTTTCTCATGACTTCTGGTAAGAAAAGTGACACATAACTTCTGAGCATATTGATCTTCTTTCTCACTATTATGTTCCAGAAAAATGCAACTCAACGAACATTTCTACAGAGTACAGCCGCTGTGGGATTCACCCTGGTAATGAAAATACATCTGATTCATATGCAGATATGAAAGACAAGTTGGGTTTATTGTCTTGACTCTCACCGTTTGACAGGTGGAGTCCATGATTTAAACTGTTTCGGTAAATATAAATCACCTGGTTATATAAAATGTAGATGGAAAACTGGAGGCAACGCATCGGAGATTTACCACAAAGTCATCTTACAGCAGCGGTGGGTGATGCATGCCTTTGTTTTGTTTGTTTGTGTCGTTATTGTTTGTTTTCATCAGTAATATTTGGGGTTTTTTTTTTTACAAAACCGTAGAGATTAATACAAGTGGGACCTTATCATGTAGGAATGTGATCATTTTATTGTAAAAACTGACTAATATCACATTATAATGTGATAGGATCCCGAATTTCTGACATTTTTATTAAGGATGACAGTTCTACGCTTTCATAGCTCCTTCCTTCAGTAACAGTTGTTTTATATTTTTCCTTGTTTCTTTTGGTTTATTTTCTAACTACAGGAGCAAAAATCACTGCAGAATATTCAATAAACCCCCCAAATTGTATCAAGATATCCCGATATATCAAGCTCACAACCTGACCGTGATGGTTTTGCAAAATCCTAAGTCAACAAATTGCACAAAAGCTATTTTCAGTGCTACACCACAGAGCCTGTGTAAGTCCAGAAAACCGTCGTTTCCACCATCCAGCTGCAAAACAGCTGAGGACAGAGGAGTTTATTCCTGTTTACACCTTTCAGGGCACTGTGGTCCTCCGAGTAATATGTCCATCATTCGCCACTCTGGGGGTTTACATGTGAACGTGACCTGGAACAAGGAGGACACAACGCTCATCGGCAGCTTCATAGTGAGATATAAGGAGCTTGGCAGCCTCTTGTGGACTGAGGTTAGCATTTAATGCTTGCTTAAATGAAAAGGTATGAAGATACAAAGCTGTGTAGGTATAAGTGTGACCCAAATGTCAGCATAAAATAGTTTACAGCTAATTAGGATCAGAATAATAAAGTGTCAATTATATATAAAGTTGAGGATTTTTTTCTTTTAAATGATACACTACTCCATCTTTATACCATTTAGCTGCAAAAATCGCACATGCAACTGCAAATAATTAAATGTAAAAACTAAAATGAACTCATAATTATGCATTAATTCATCTTAACACATAAAAGAAGCCAATGCAGTGCAGTCTTCCCCTTTTGCGGCTTGCAACATGTATAACACAAACATACATACAAAAAGAACACGCATTTACAGCTTGTTTCTCTGTTCACAGTCAAATGTTGCATCCCAGAACGGAAACACGTGTTGGGTGAAGAATCTAAACTCCTCACTGGTCTACGTTGTACAGGTCCGATGTGTATCCAGTGAGAAGTGCTCGCAGTGCCTGTGGAGTGAACCGTACACCGTCGCACCAGGTAGCAGCTTGGCTTTAGATGATGCAAGACAGGAAAAATGTCTCAAAAAGTTTATTTCAGAGGGAAAAATCTCATATTTCAGAGCTTACTACACGGCCTGTTATTGTCGACTTCAAAGACACTGATGATGTGAATCTAAAAGGCCGCCGGCTGATTTCTGCAGCCTGGGAGGTTTGGAGATTTCTCTTCCTAAATAATTTGATCAAAATGTCATTTTAACATAAATGCATGCCACGCCTGATGTCTTGATGGTAAAGTGATCCCTTTTGTTAGTATCCTCCAGAAGAGTTGTACGACGGCTACCGTGTGAGCATCAGGAAGGTGTCAGGCGAGGCGCCAGATGAGGTGACGTGCAGGGAAATGAACATCTCTGAGCCTGAGATCCGACTCGTTCTGTCATCTTCAGGTTATCAGGTCAACATCAGCACCTACAACAACGCAAGCATCTCACCGGCCGCGAGCTACACGATACCACGACGTGAAGACGTGCCAGGCCTGTGCTCATATTTCATCTCCACTTTGGATTTTAGTTGTAGAAAAGTTGTAAAATGTCAACTAAGTCTGATCTTATTCCAAGTGTCAGCAGTTTAGATGCGGTTTGTTGCCGATTGGTTCATGTTTTCCCTGAAAAGCTGAAACGTCTCAGTTTTATTTTATAATTATTTTTATAATTGTCTCAGAGCAGAGATGGTGTTCTTGGTTTTCACTCTGGAACTTTATACTGAACACAGGTGTAGAAGATGGGAAGATAAACGTGACGGCCCATGATAATTCATCGTTTACCATCTACTGGAGAGACAACATGACCCAAGTCTACATCTGCTATTCAGTGGAGTGGAAGAAAAAGGGCCATAGAGGACTGTACAAGTCCTTTCATGAGGACAGCAAAAACCACAGGATTATTACACCTTTACCGGGTGAGTCACCTGCATAAATATCCTGCACAATACACTAATCATCTGGTGGAATTCTGTATTTTGTAGCAAAATGTTCTCACATTTGATAAAAGATCATGTTCAACTATGAAGCACTGCTGTCAGACTGATAGTATCTGGCTGCTAAATACACTGGGTGAGGTTTTTAGGCTAATAAGATGCGATGCAATAATTCAGGCTCCAAGGAGTAGCATAGTAATGTTTGCATCAGCTGGTTATATAGAAACAATAGTAGTTTATAGTTTGCATAATCATTTCTGTTCATTATTTAACTATAACGTCATTCCTGCTTTGTTTAGACATTTAAAGTTAATTGTAAAGAACTGATTTTCATATCTGTAATTCCAAATCCTGGTTCTTAGGATTGACACGTTCAACAGCTTTAAAGTGACATTACAAACTTTTCTGACCTTGTTTTAATGCCACACTGACATTTATTACACATTCCTCAAGACGCTGTAACTGCTCTGCGTTCTAAAGCTGTGAAACAACACACGTCACCCTTTTAATTCTCTATTTTGACTCTTACTTCATTGCACCACATGCTAGCAACTGCAAAGCAACACTGCAGACATTTTGAACGTTCAACATGTTTGATTAATCAAAGGAAAAGAAAGAAAGTGCAGAGCAGAGAAAAAAGAAAACAATGTGACTTTTACTAAGTGTAGAGAGCTCAGAGAAGAGACAGGTTGCAAGACGACGGTGAATTAACCTTCGTTAAGCAGCACCAAAGTGCAAAACGTTGCCAGAACTCAGTAGCTATGTTAGCAGACCTTCCTCAAACAAATGTGCAGAACTTAAGCTGACTGGATCAGTGAAACAACTAACACATGGACCAGAACTGGAAACACTGGTTTATACAAAAGGATTGCAGTAAACAAAATAAAAAACATTTCTATTACATGCTTTTATCACTTGTAGTGTCATCAATCCCACATCACAGCTCAGTATTTGTGTCATCGGATGTATTTCAGTGTGGTTTTCTTACAAATGACTCTGGCTATGTTTACCTAACCTCAGAACATGTGGGCGGACAGCTTTGGTTTTTATGTCAATTAATATGTTCTCTTTTCTGTATGTGATCTACAGCAATGCATTTGTTTAATTTAGCTTTTTCTTGTCATATCCAGAAGCTTTGGAGCCTTATCAGAAATACAGCATCACTCTGCACGTGCGACCGAACAAAGGCACCTGCAACATGAAGCACATCAACAACAGCGAGAGCACCTACGGGAGCACACAGTTTTATTTCATTGAAGGATGTAAGTGATGCGCCGAACCTTCAAATCACACTCCAGATTCACCAGTACACTGGTATTGTCATGTTTTGTCTTTATATTTTCACAAAGCTCCAGTCAGTGCTCCCACAAACATCAGCAGGCATAATGTGACGGTGAACTCAGTGGTGCTGGAGTGGTTTTCCATTCCAGAGGAAGACATCCGAGGTTTCCTACGGGGTTACATAATCTACTACACAGAGTACCACAACAAGGGAATGAATACAGAGACCAGTAAGCACTAACTACCTGAAACTAAATCAGAGTTTTGTGTGTAAAACAAATCCCAAAGTGTACAAATAGCATGATAGAGTTGAGTTCACCCACTCCCACTTAGCCATCTGGTTTGTCTTCATCCGTCTCGGTTCCAAAAGGTTTACAAATACAGTCACACTGAAATTTTCAGAGGTTTTAATGATCTGACACAGAATTTGACTTATAAACAAAACGGTGAATCTGCTAGATGGAATTGCATTAGTTAAATTAGCTTAGCATCCCAGATACAGCCATCTGAATTGCTGATTGTACTAGTTCCTTTTAGCTACCAGCTGCTTAAATATCACACAAATATACATAAATACCTGAATTTAACGCTACTGATGTCTACTGTTGCTAATGCTGCCTTCATGTGGTATGGGAATTATAGAAAATACCACTTGCTGAGATCAAATTTGCACATGAACTTGAAAATTATTTTGATACCAGAGTTGCCAAGAAGAGGTTAGATGTAACCTTTCAGAATGATGGAGAGCAGTGAAGAAATTGTGGATGGTAAAAAATGTGCAGGATAAATGTTTTTACTCGTGTTAGCTCACTGTTTAAATGTTGCATAAAAAACTTATGCATTTCCCCCTTCAAGTCAAATAAAAATGCTGTTATTCTTTGTTATAACCTAGCAAAGCAGATGCTAGCTACAGTTAGCAGTCAGTCAACAATCTTGAACAGAACTCGTAATTTCCCTTTTACAAGTGAAAAAATATATAATCTTTTCCGCAGCACTTGAAGGCAGCAGTAGTCAATGAAAAGCTGTGACATAATTTAAATTTAAAGTAAATTAAAAAGCAGAAAGGTCATTAACATAGCTGGAAGCTATGTTGGGCTAATGTTAGCATGCTAACAGGTTCATTGTCTCCGTAAACATATCTGCATTTGAATCTGTAAAAGAAAGGGAACAAAATGATAGTGTGCATTCATGCAAACAACATATGTAAAGTTGTTGCCGGCCAAAGAGTTGAGAAATCATCCGACAACTATTTGTCAGCTCTTTCAATTGTCATAGGAAGCTTTTATATCTGTTATCTGAAGCTACATCTGTGGCGTTGCGACTGTGTGAAAGTATTAAAAGCCTGAGCGTTTATAGAAACACTGGCAGAGAGATTCTGTATAGAAATTCTGCATTAAAAAGCAAATGAGCAAGAGAAGGTTGTGGGCTTGTGAGGCCCAGCACAGTCTGGACAATTCAGGCTTTCGCTGCATAGACTGTAAATCTGTCAGGGGAGTCGCATTCAAACAGGAGCTTTTGCACCATATTGCCTTGTGTGTCTAGATGGGTGAATCATTTCTACTGGTTGTATAGATATTAATCACCCTTATCAACGTTCTGTGCTGTAACTGAGAAACATTTGTGGTTTCAGACCGACTTTAAAGTAGATTTGTCCAAGTTTTGTTTGCAATCTGTAGTAAACCATCACTCTATTTTTTGCAGATGTCACCATAGATCCACAGCTCAACAGCTACAAACTGGAAGAGCTCAAAAGCGGTACCGCATACCAGGTCCAGATATCCGGTTTCACCTCCACAGGTGTAGGAGTGAGAAGTACTGCAAGTTTCTTTAAAACGAATCATGAAGGTTCAATCAGTTTAGGTACTTTTCAGCTAATAAAAAAAAAAAAAAAAAAAAAAAAAAGTATAATTTATCATTTTTAGCTTAACTTCTTTTCCTTTATTTTGTTCAGGACATTTGAACTTCAGCAGTGTCATTACAGTCTTGGCAGTGGTGGCCACCGTGCTGATATTTGGATCGCCAATAATAAGAAGGTATAATATAACCAGAAATCACATGCAGTGCTTTTTTTCTTAACCAACGTTGTTGTTTTTACCATTTTGTAACGCTTGTCTGCTTCACACATTCTGCCCAGAGCAAAAGCTGTCCTGTGGCCAAGCATTCCCGACCCCAGAAGCAGCAACGCAGTGCAGAACCTAGACTGGCTCTCTCAACAGGTGACTTACTTTCTGCTTTTACTATCACACAAGTTAGCATATGTTTACAACAGATCATTTAAACAGATTTTTTGTCTGTAAAGCTGATCTTTTAATCGGCAGAGTTTGGCTCTGCAGGGATGAATACAGTTTGTTTCCAAACTCACAACTATGCAGATCCTTCCTGTTAAAAGAGAGTTTTCCTTCCCACTGTCGCCTCATGCAGCTCAGGATGGGAGATTGCATCAAATCTTTGAACCAATCTGTTGGTTTTTCTTCACTAGGCTATTTATTATGAATTGGCTCAAACAGATGTGTCTGAAAAGCACCCTGAGATGACATTGTTGTAAAGTGATGCCATACAAATAAAGCAGAATTTAATTGAATTCATTTGTATAAGTTTAAGCAAAGCACATTTTTCCATTAACTTTAGCGTTACGCTTTATGAGTTATGTTTCTGGTTAGCACCATTTTTAAATTGTGGCTAATTCCCCAATCCCTGCTGGTGAAAGACCCTCCCCATACCACAATGCTGCCACCACCATGCTTTGCTGTAGGCCTGATTATCTCAGTCTACCAGCTTGGAGTGGCTGACTGTCTAAAACATAAATATACCAACGTTATTATGTTTTGCTTAGGAACTTCTTGGAGCAATCGCTACTCTACAAGTGGAGGAATGGGACACAAAAAGTTTTCAGATACTCGAGAAGGAAGCCGTGATCCCTGCTGTGACTCTACCATCACTGCTGCCACTTCTCAATACCTTAGAGGACAAGCGAGATTCAACAGAAAGAACTTGTGACTGGATCCAAGTGGATGAAGACAGCACACCTGGAGAGATTGTAACGCAGGATATTTTCTTGGACACGCAAAGGAAGGAGCTCCAAACATCTCCTTTTGTTTTCACCAGCGACTATACCACCATGGAAATGTTCCAGCAGCTGATGCCACCGCTGACAGTTAGAGCAGTTAGTCCAGCTGGGGAGAGCGACACAGAGGACTTTACTGTGGTTAAGTCAGAAATAGACTATGTGAGACAATTTAGCACCAGTCCAACCTCAGATAGTGAGGACATGACCACGATTTTATGAAGTGTTGGACAGCAGAATATAGACTGCAAGCATCACTACATGAGAGTTTTGACTCGGATGCATTCAGCTGTTCGGAGAAAACCGACATCCTACCTCTTATTTCTGCTTCCAGCCCCGAACACCTGAAACGTGTCAGAAGATGAACCTGGAAGAGTTAAAATGCGTCTTCACATATGCTGTGCTGGTTATCAGTCAAAAGTTGCATCTTTAAAATATGAACTGGTGGGGAAAAGACTAAATTCACCAAATATGGTGAATTACCTGTGATAAGGTGGAATTATGCAGAAGAAATTGATAATGTTCATTACTATACATACTTTAATAATCTTACATATTTTTAATCAGAGTGGAACAATACACAATGATTCAACAGGACGCATCGATAAGACTGAACTACTAGACACACCGTTAAGCTTCCTTTAAGAGACACGAGGAAGTGTTTACACTTTTATTCTAACAAGTAAAATGTAATATCAACCTGATGTGGATCATGTGTTTTATGTTAACTATGATACAATCAAACTACTTTGGTTCTGAAAATATTTGGTTTAAAATTAAGTAGGAGTCACATCCACACTGTGTTCATTCATTTAGCACGTGAGAGGAAGGTTACGTCCTGGACAGGTTACATCTGGGACAGGCTAATTGTGGGACAGGTTACATCCGGGACAGGTTACATGCTGAACAGATTACATCTGGGATGGGTGACTTCCTGGACAGGTTATGTCTGGGAAAGTCTACATCTTGGAGAGGTTAAACTGGGGACAGATTACCTCCTGGTCAGGTTACGTTAATAAGAGGTTATATTGGGGACAGATTACATCCGGGAGAGGTTACATCTGGGACAGGTTACAATCTTGAGTGGTTACACCTGGACAGGTTTATTATTTAGTTTCTTAGACGCAGGACATGAAAGTCAGCCCCCACACTTTGGCCCATTCATGTGTTCATGGTCCATATACAACCATGAACACACAAATATTGTTAAACAATGTTTTTGTTAAACACCGGAAGAGATGGGAATAATTGAGCATTTCTAAGGTCTAAAACTTCTCAGACAAAAAAGGAAAACCCTTCTTTTAAACTAAAAGCTGTTGCTCATCTCAAAGCGATCAAATGAAATTTGTCCTTCGGGGAAATAAAACTGAACCCATCACTTCACCCAGTGTCCACTGGGAACTCTGATCATATTGATTAAAATCAAATGGATGAAATATTAGCCCATGTAAACACAGCTAATGATGGTTATTGGAGCTATTTGTATCCTATTTGTGCCTGGCGGGGGGGGGGGGGGGGGTCGCCTTTTATGTCGTTGGTTCTTTTCTGATAAAAGTCAAACTGCTTCAGTATTAACATATGGACAAAAATGTCAACTAATTTAGTTATTTCACCACAATAATAGATGTGCTGATAAAGAAAATATGAAAGCTTTTGAGTCACTTGATGAACGATTTTTACTTTCAGTAACATGATTTAGTTCAGAAAGATATAATCTGATGAGTTTTTCTACTGCTGGAAAATCACGTCATCACCGTTCATAAATATAGGATACAAACTAACCAGGTTATAAAATAAACCCAGTGAGTCTGATGCATATCAGCCAGTTAGCGGTGAACATGCTAGCTGCTTAGAAAGTTAAGATGAAGTGATAAAAACACCAATAAAACATGCTAGTGAGGTTCAGCTTGTCCAGCTATCACATAACCCTCTGCAGATCTTCCCACATCAGCTACAGATGTGCACATTTTTATTCACCAGTCTCTACAGGGACAGCAAAGTCACATCCAGCGTGAGCTCGTTCCCTCGTGGAGTCGCTAAATGCCAAATATGTTCAGAAGATATTTAGTCTCCACAGGTTTTATTTAATGATAAAACTGAACTGAAACAGTAAATAGCTGAAAGAAAAATGTCTTCATTCAAGTGTTTTTTTGGACACATCGGATGCATTTTTAGAAGATTATTACTTTGACAGATCCAAACTTCTCAGAAATAGTTACCGAACCGTCAGGTCGAGTTCCCGAGCGCAGCACCAAGCCTCCAGTCTCTCTGAAGGAACCCATCGCACAAGTTTCTACAGTATTCACTTCATCATGGATACAAATATAAAAATACAATTTACATACTGCCAGCTTAATCTGAAACATTTCAAGAAGTTTTATGTGGAAAAAAAGGAAATGAAGTAAACACAACCGCATTAGCGAGGGAGACATGTTTATAAAAGCAAAAACAGCCATTAAACGTTTCCTTTTAAAATATCTATGAGCCACAGAGACAAAAAAAAAAAAAAAAAAAAAAAACTCAACTTGGGGCCAATTTACAGACATTTTTAGACATGATTACACTCATTACTACAGCATCACACATCAAAAAATGACAGAAAGAAAGATACCAATAATGTATCATCTATCCAGCTACCAAAGACGGCTTACAATACTTTAATATTAGATTTTATCTGCTCAACATCCAAAACAAGTCTTCATATATCATTAGAGTACTCTGTACAATCGTAGTCTAGGCACTTATGACCCTCCTGTGCTTCCGAGTCGACCTGTGACGTTCCCCGTAACACGAGCTGAAAGGCATTCTGCGCACCTAAAAACAGTAAGTAGCTTTTTTCCCTCAGTTACAACAACAATAGCAGGACAACGGAAAATTGCACATTGTGATGTTGCAGCTACTGTATACTCGTACTCGTACTCGTCCTCTTCCGCTTATCCGGGGTCGGGTCGCGGGGGCAGCAGCCTAAGCAGGGAAACCCA
>JBAMHX010000021.1:4519646-4535221 GCA_037177515.1 Pseudomugil tenellus
TTCAGATGTTTCTCCCTCAGCTTTTAAAGTCTTTTTTATTACCAGTTAAACTAATTTCTGGTAATCTGCAGGGTTTGCAGCATGTCTGCACACTTTGGCTGTTGGTCCTTAACTTCTCTGTAACTTTTGCCAGATTGGTTTATTATTATTGCCTTCTCTTCAAACCGTGCAAAGTCATGCCACTGAACATAGAGGCACTGCGGAGCAGCTCCGCCGACCTCTCTGCCCGGTGCCCTATTCCACTGGGAACGTTTCAGAGTGGAACATCCACAGTGTCCATGTAGCCCATTACCAGTAAAATCCACCAGAACCGCTTTAGATTTCCTGCCTGAATTCTGCTCTACACTGACGCGGTTTTAAAGCGTCAACCAATCTGTATTTTATAAAAGCCGAAAGCGGCGGAATGAGCGACGGGATGAGCGGCGGGATGAGCGGCGCTTCTGGGATGCTTCAGGTGGAACCAGTCCACTAGTGCTGGTGCAATCAGCTGCGAAGGCGCTTTCACACACAGGGGAACTGAAGGGTTAAACATGCGGTAAAATAAAGAATGCAACGCTGCAAGTATGTTCCACCAATCAGACCTCTTCAACACACAAGAATTCTGGGTAATCTGAAATGTCTGATCTCTCTATTCGGTGCGACTTCAATAGGAAAGTTGACCTTGATGATGTTGGTAAACTCTCATTTACTCACATCTGAAAATAAAATGTGTGTCTATGATGATACAGATGCTGTGAGAAAGCTCATGATGCAATGCCAAATATTACAAAACTTGTCTCATCACTCTCTAGTTTATTCGAGTCTAGTGGAGCCGAGTGTCTGCAAAACTTGCAGAACTGTTTGAAAGAGGTCAAAAATTGGATGAAACTTAATTTTCTGTGCTTAAATGATAAATAAAACAGATTTGTATTTTTGGAAAAAATGACTTGCCACCAGGTCATTTTAGGGCTGCTGGATTACGTGATTTTAACCATCCTTTTATTAAGAATCTTGGGGTCATCTTAGATAATAATTTAAGCTTGATGGTCAGGTGAGCGCAGTGGTCCGGTCTAGTTTTCATCATTTAAGGCTAATTAGTAAAATTAAGCCCCATCTCCTTCGCGATGCTCTGAAAGAGTCATTAATGCTTTTATCTTTTCTAGGTTTAAATACTGCGACTCTCTTTATTTAGGGTTAGACCAGTCTCTTCTCACCGTCTCTAGCTGGTCCAAAATTCAGCTGCCCGTCTTATCCACAATAGATGCTTCTTTCTGATCCCAGAACATCTGTTTGTGAGGAGACGGCTGATACAAGATGGCGTGAACACATCACCCCCGTGTTGCGTTCTCTCCACTGGCTGCCTGTTTCTTTTAGAGTTGTTTTTTAAGACTTCTGGCTTTTAAATGTTTACATGGCCTGGCACCATCTTATCATTCTGAGCTCTTACTTTGTCACCATCCACGTAGAGCGCTGAGATCTGCAGATCAGATGCTCTTGGTGGTTCCCAGGACTCGAATGATAAGTTGGGGAGACAGAGCTTTTTCAGGAGTGGCTCCCGAACGTTGGAATCGTCTCTCTCTTCCTGTAAGGTCTGCCAGGACGCTAGATGCTTTAAATAGTTACTAAAAACACATCTTTTTTCATTGGCTTTTAATACTGGACAGCAGAAACGGTAACCAGCTACCTCCCCCCAACTTTTTAACTTATTTTGTTAACACTATTGTTATGATTTTGTTTTGTTTTTATCTTTATATGTACTTGCACAGCACTTTGGTCCATTCTTTGAGTGTTAAGGAGCTTTATAAATAAAGTTTGAATTGATTGATTCATTTGGATGAAGTTGAAAACAAAATATTTTTTTAAAAACACAAACACTGATTTAAAGACTTTAAAAAGATCCTTTTTTAAAGAGTCATAGATAAAGATGAAACTACTTTCGGTTAAATAAAAAGTGGCAGAAAGCATCAAGTCTGTAAGAGTTATGTCATGAAAACACCATCCTTCACCTCGTGCTGCATTGGCTCGCTTGGAATTCGTGGAGGCCCCTGCGGCTGCTGCGACACTTTCAGCATCAGGTAGTCGATGAGCTGTTCTCTGGAAGGATGGCGAGCCATGGAGGTCTGGTTCATCTGAGGACGAACAGAAGGGCCCATCTGACCATTCATCAAAGGCACCTGGGAAGCAAACACAGTGAGAAACAGGCTGGTTGCTGCTTTTCACTTCATAAACTTTTAAAAACATAAAAAAAAAAAAAAAAAAAACAGTTTTAAACGAGTACTTATTGTGCTTATTGCGCTACATACTTTTCTGTGAGGATCCATGGTGTAACTTTGTGGCCATTGGGAACCAAAAACATCATCCTGAAAGGTAAAAGGTTAGGTTATAGCACGTAAAAAACAGA
Source organism: Pseudomugil tenellus (assembly GCA_037177515.1). Lineage (NCBI taxonomy): Eukaryota > Metazoa > Chordata > Actinopteri > Atheriniformes > Pseudomugilidae > Pseudomugil > Pseudomugil tenellus. Next base: position 4,522,027 of record JBAMHX010000021.1, read on the forward strand.
ATAAAACTAAAATACTAGCATGAAAAGGATGCTCTGGACATATTTCATGACTTTAGGCAGAAATATTTTGATTTATTAAAGGGAAAAAAAGGGATTAACATGTCTAGTTAGGTTGAAAACGGAACTACTTTGCCTCTATTCAGACACTAAGCAGCATGAAATTCACATGAAAATGAAGTGAATCTCCGATGCTAAGCTGGGAAGAGGTTGCACAACACGGTGACAATCACCCTTTCCCTCTATAGAGTCTAATACCCACTTCTATATTATTTAATCACACATTTGCACCACTTACCCCTCAACACAGCGAGCAGTTAGGAAGCGACTCTGAAGTGATCAGAGGAGGGAACATGAACGTGCAAAATAAGGAGTGAAAATGCAGTTAAAAAGGAAAAGGATGCTTTAGTTTTGGACAACAAGGTGATTAGAGAGCAGCACAAATGAAAGGAAAAGGTGGATAGGAAGAAGCCTGGGAGGGTTAAAAGTTCTCTTATCTGGTTGCTAGTTTATATAGTTTAAAGATAAGGAGGAAGTAAGAAGAAGCTGGATTTAATGGAAACGTGTCAAAAAAAGAAAAACAATCGGGCTCTTTTTAAACAACTCTACTGCTGATGAATGAGAATCAGAAAAAAAGAAGCACCTGTTGAAAATTCTTTTTATTAATTTTTTACAATAATTTCTTTGCACTGACATAGGTGATGGCCTAATCTTATTGTATGTGTGTATAATGACAATAAAAAAAGGCATTTGTTTATTTAAAAGTGCTATAATTTCATTCGAACATGAAAAGACAAGTGAAAAAAGTGGGTCGACACAGAGGGAAGAGGGAAACAGACATTTCCTTAAGTGCTGAGGGGATGTGAAACCAGCAGGGACTGGTTCTGGCTCTAAAAGCCAACTACAAGTTCAGAGTACTCACACAGAAGCTCGGGGCTCCGTAGGGGTGTCCGTCCCTGCCACTAAACACCAGGGACCCTTGGCTGGCATGCATATCCCTACAGCTTCCGTAGTGAGACCAGCTCAGCGGAGAGTTATTGGAATTAAACGAGCGAGACAGTGCGTTCTGACCACACGGTAGCAGCGGACATGCCAGAGGTGGCCATGCAAAACACCAAATGAGGGACAAACAGAAAAGACAGACAAATAAAACATTTGCAGCTTATACAAACATGCAGTGAGTCAGACGTGTTTTACATAAAGATGGGTTAGTAAGCACCGGATGGCGTTTGGTTAATTAGCAAAGGATTTAAGAAACCTTTCTGCAGGGAGGAGCTCGGATAGATGTTTCAATGTAGCTCCACGTTGGAAAAACAAAAAAAACCAACAAAAAAAACTTTATTATAGTAAGACTAATTTTAAGTTTAATGCTCCAATTCAGCTCATACATAATGTTTTATTATGGGGTCCCCCAGGGGTCAATTTTGGGGCTATTTAAGTTATTTTTTTAAACAAAAACATGCATCAACACATCTGAAAACCATATTATTTGTGGATGACACCAATTAATTTAGTTCTGTTGAGAACAAATCCTCTGTTGAAGAAAATAAATATAGAAGCAAAACTTGACTCCATAGATGCTTTTAAGAGTAAACTCAAAACCCACTTGTTTCTCCAGGCATTATTAACAAGTGAAGTGTGAGGGCTGTTTTATCACCATTATTATTGGGTTTATGTTTATGTTTATTGACTTTTACTTTTGTGTAAAACAACTTGTGATGTTCCCTTGTCTGTGAAAGGTGCTATAGAAATAAACTTTACTTACTTACTTACTTACTAAATTAAATGAGTCTAACTTTAATCAAAATTATGGATAAATAATACTGAAATGGAGCAAATGAAATAAAATGTTTTGGGAATAATAGGAAACCAAGTAGACGCAAAGCAGCATATTCCTGAAAATAATAAATTCTATGCAGGTAAAAGTTTCTTAATCCACTGCAGTCTTACACAGAAGAAAACACTTGTATGAAGTGCATGTGGAAGTATGGGAGTACACAAAACTAATATACATCATTAAGAAAAAAACCCATACATAATGCTGAGGTCAGACAATAAACTCATTAAAACACAAAGCATTTAATGAAAAAGTCTAGTTGAGCTAAAAATGTCCCAATGCATCTACGCTGTCAAGTAACACGGCATCCAGGGGTCGTCTCAGGTGAGGAAATGCATCTAATGTGCACGAGGAATATGCACGTTTCACTGTCTGCTAATCCATGGAGTTCATTCATGGAACAACTAGAGCAATAAAATTAAATCATATGAAACAACAACCACAATTAAAAGAGTATTTAGAAAAACGTATTGAACAAATCCAGGATGGAAACTTAATGTGGATTCCCACTTATACTACCAATGAGCTGTAACCGGATGAAGGTATTTTTGATCTAAAATCTAGTTTTACACCAACATGTTTGTGCAATAGATTGAATTTTAATTTATAAAAATATTCTTTTAATATAAAAAACATTAAATAAAACGCGTTGGCCATGAAAACGTGTTTATTTCTGTCTACTCTTTTTCGAACAAGGGCTTAAAAAATTTCTAGTTTTTTTCCTTTTATAGGATGAACTTGTGTTTATTTATTACAAATTCCAGATTTTTCCTATTTTTTTTGTTTTCTTCCATTAAGTTAAGACTTAAACCACCCAAATGCACTAAAACATTCCTGCAACACGCTTTCGTTACCTTTTCCATCTTCTTGGCCTCGATGTGTCTCATCACCTGGTCTCTCCAGTCTGCTGGCACCCTCCCTGCGCCGACACCGCCCGACACCATCGCTGGCCCTTCCAGTAGCGAGTGTTCCGACTTCACCCTGGTGTTGGGCCGCTTGCTGGGGCTGCTGTGCTGGTAATTGAAATCGCTTACAGACATGGTCCTTTCTGGAAGCTCGTGGGGCTGAGGCCTGGCACAGGCAGGCCTGGAAGCTCCGGGGGCATCGATGCTGTACGTGCGAGCTGAGAGCGGCCTCTGCATTGCCTGGCTCATCGCCAGCGGCCCCCTCGCCAGGGTGTGAATGTCCCTGTATGTCATGTAGTCCCCATCGTGCACCTGCATGCGCCTCGGATCGCCCATGGAAGCTGTGGAGGACGTGCTGCCCTGCCTTTGCAGAGTGCTGCTTCTAGACTGGCCAGTAGAATGAACCCAGTCCCCTTTGGAAGCAATGGGAAGCCCCCTCTGCTGGGGCTGCAGAGGGTAGGGAGGGGCCTGATTACGGTTTGAATAATTTGTGTTGGCTAGTGAGTGTGGAGGAGGAGGTAGGTAGCCTTGGTGCTCTGAAGGCCTTTGGCCCCACATCCCCTCTTTGGGCATGGCACTGCTTGTGTACTGGATATTATACTGAGGGGGGGGCATTCCCATACTCATACTGGAGCCGGGATATCTGCTGGTGCTGGCAGGAGGCTTAGATGAAGACAGGAGATCTGAGGAAGATGAGAAGCTGGGGTGGACCAGGAGAGTCTGATCATTGAGTAACTGACCAGCAGACTTGCTCCTGACTATGTTCTGGCCCTGAGTTCCTGGCACCGGGCCGGCTCCTGCCATTCTAGTCATTGCTAACGAGTCACATGGCTCTTCGTCTCCGTCAAAGGAGTACAGCTTCATGCCGCCTGTTTCTATGTTGCTGATGCTTTGAGATTTCACCACCTGTGGTGGATGGCACCTTTTCTCTGGAGACAGCTCCTCTGTGCTGCGAGACAGAGACATGTCGCTGCTGGCGGTCACGCCTGTCGAGGCCACGTGCACGCCAGGCGTCTCTACTCTCATCGCTTGGCTTTTGTTGCCCAGACTATTGATGCCGTCGCTTCCCTGTTGATTTCCATTCTGCAAATGATCCACGTTGTCATTGCCAAGACGCTGCTGGCTGTTTAAATCCTCCTGGGCGATTGAACCGTTCCTCGGCTTGTCGGCTTCGTCCGGCCGGACCGGGTCGTACGTTGGCAACTTGGTCATGTTCATGTTGATCTGGTCCCACTTGATGTAGGCGTCCCCCATGCCGTTGTTTATTCCCTTCTCAATGAAGGCCAGTCTGGCTTCCATGGACAGGTCATACTCTGGCGGCGTCTGCTGAGATTTCAGGAGGGTTTGAAGAGATGTTTCCGAGCCATTCCCGTTATGAAGGAGAGGGGTTGTTTCTTTGGGCTGGTTCATATTCTCATCTTCTTGCCTAAAACGAGGACATTTATTGGAGAAAACGTTCCTCTTTCCAACTTTAACATGTTAGAATAAGACTAACCGGGTTTTTGGTAGGAAAGGCATCTTCGCCTCCCTCTCGGGGGTGCACAGAGAGTTGTCCTGACTGCTGTCTGTGGTCAGGGACACGGAATCGGACATGCGCGATGGTGATGAGCAGTTACTGTTGTTCTGGTTGCTGTTGGCAACTGTGTCGTCCAGTAAAGAGTCTGCATCTTTCCCGTCGTCTGTTAAGCAGAAATATCAGATCAAGATGCTGCGGTCCGCATTTCCACTTAAAACCCTGTTTGCAATCACTTTAATCTCAGTTTACCTTTTTTATCCTTACTTAAAGTCACTACTTTTGGCTGGTTGATGGAAATCTCAATCAGAGGCGGTCTCATCTCTGCAACTTTCATCTCCTCTTCATCATCTGATAGCTCCTCAGAATCCTAAAACACAGGAATGTTTTTCTAAAAGCAGTTTTTTTGTCCTAAATTCATAGTTTTTTTCATTGCATTAAGAGTTTGACATCTTTGTATGTCCAGCAAACCTCTAGTGTGTCCTCATGGTTCACCATAGAGCCCTCTGAAGACTTGAGAGGGATTTTTTGGGAGTTGAGAGACTCAGAAGTCTCCTTCGATTCAGCCGTGGGAGGATTCTGGGTGTCGGCAGATACCAGAGGCTCCATGTCTGACGCCACGCCGTTGGGACAAGGAGCTTCTATTACCTGCAGAAGAACAAGTTCTCAATTAGAAATGAAACGTGTTATTTTACATACAGAGAAATGTAGCTGACTGCTCCTGAAATGTAAACGTAGAGACTGACCTTAACTCCCACGTCCTGCAAGCCAATGTGGTTCCTCTCCACTGGTTTGGACTCATCACTTGACTCATCCTCCTTTAGCCTGTGAGCCACTGACTGGGCCGTCTTTACCATGTTCTTCAGCTCTTCTGGGTACGGTGTAGGGTAGCGCTTCAGGTTTCCCTCCTGGAGGAGGACAAATACAAACAAACTGAAATTAAAGAGATGAATAAATAATGTCTCTTAAAATTAAGTGTTGGAGCAGTTTAACTCGTCTTTGGTGACACATTTGCAATACTGGGGGACAACATGCAGTCCAACAACAGGCTTAACTGGTTTTAAATCAAACCTAATCTTTGGGTTTTCATTTCATCTTGACAAATCTAATTTTATTTGAATGAAACTAATAGTTTAGTAATAATAGTTACTCCTCATAAAGAAAGACGCCCCTCTCATTAGCACAGGAGACCGTTTTCAGCCCTGCATCCAGCCTGAGTAAGACACGGAGCCCTGTTGCCTTTAGCACTCTGCTGTGATAACTTCATGAGTTTCTACACAAATAAAACAGTTTTTATTGGACAGAAACTCTACATACTTAATTCTATCAATGACCACAACCAGTCTCTACTTTTGGTTATGGGGTCTTGTTTTAAAGAATTAAACAAATACTTCAGACTGTGGTTGTTTCTGTTTCCTCTGTGGTCTAAAGTATGGAGAGGACTTGGCAACTGCTGAGTCGCTGTAGGACGTCTGGGTGAAGAGCAAGACTGAGCTGCATGCTATAAAAGGGAAGCCACAGTAATGAGGAGGAAGTGCACTGCAGCTATGCTATTTTCTAAGAAGGTTCTGCAAAGGTGTGGTGGCTTTATTTCTCCTTCACTGCAGTGAAACAATCACAAACTGTTGATTAATTCGCTCGCCTTTTCTGAGACAATGCAGTGTCTTTGAAACAGTTACGGATGTTTGACAGAAGTCGATTTGGAATTTCTTAAAGATTAAACTAAAATGCTCGACCAGTCGCCCTGAAAACACCAGGGACTCTCTGAAGAGGCACCCACGAGCGAGTGGCATTAAGGAGAGTGAAATATCTCTGAGATACTTTTCCTTTTTTTTTTTTTTAGTTTTAGCCTCGGGTCCATGCAGTGGAAATGAATGTGGTTAGGGAAATAACCTTCCAAAAAGTCCCAGTTCCCATGGGAGAGGTGTATGCGTTAAAACACGCATGTACATCTGAGTCCACTTCTTTCTGCATTGTTTTCCAAATGCCGCAGCTGCTCATATTTCAGCAGTCATGATCTACATCTTACATTGTGTGGCTAAAACCTTTTCCCATCTCTCCTCCCTTTTTTGTTGTAGTTTACATAGCTTAGCACCCAAACCTCACTCCAAACACCACAGAACACGACTGGACAGATCTATGATGTCCCCTACTGTTTGATTTCGTGCTTGTGTTGTTCTTATTCTCAGATATAAGTCGCTTTGGAGAAAAGCGTCTGCTAACTGATAATGTAATGTAATGGATACTTCTGGTGAAAGTGAAACAGCTGGTTTATTCCCAGATGATCAGAAGGTCCTTTGAATCATCGCACGCTGCGCTACTCGCCTGTTTGTTTGGGACAAACCGGGCTTAAGCTATAATCCCGGAAATGTTTAGAAAAACTAATCGTATCAGAAGAAATTACATTTGTGTTTACGGTCATTTTTTAGAGCAGAAAACAGAGATGTGGGGAGGATTGTGCACTAGAGGAAAACCTTGCAGTAAATCGCATCACACTGCCCCCCCTTTCCCCAATTTTGCATACAGTAATGAATGTGTGCCACTAACCCTCGGGGGTGTTTCTCTCTCATCTTTGTCCTCGTCACACTCAAAGGCCACCTGAGCCCGCTGCTTACGCTGCTCCTCCCACAGCGCTGGGTTGAAGCTCTCGGAATCTGAGTTGGGAACATCTGAAATGAAACAAAGGCCACGAATTTGATTCATTTTCAGATTTTTTTTTTTTTTTGTTCTTTAAAACATTTTCCAGTCACCTTTGCTTTGCCTAAGCAAAGAATGCACCCATGTCTGACTTTGACCACAAGGTGGAGCCCCACAGACAGCATGAGGATAACTTAATGTGCTGCAGAGTAACTTTGCAAAAGATTAAATTACTTCAAAATGTTGCAATAAAAAACAACTAAAGAAGCGAGTGTCTCAGTCAGTGTGAAGATCTGACATGTCTACGACTCAGGACAAGTTTGTCGTTAGGCAACAAAGCAAAACATTCAACTCCTACATGTAGCCAAGAGGAAACTAGGTGAACAGGATGACAGTGCTTTAATAACATTCTGCTTAATTATCTTAGATTGCCAAATTAGTCCGTCTGAAAGTCTCAATAACTTTCTGACGTGCGGCATCGCTATCGTCTGACTCTTCACTCACATTTCAAAGCTGCCTTTCCAGTTTTGGATGAGAATCAGTCAGTGTGGTTTTCCTGTGTTAAAAGCTCTTCATCTTTGACTTAGTAAAACTTCAATAAGTCACGCATACAAAGCGTCTACAAAATAGATAATCAGAGATGAAGCGAAGAGAAAAATCCTCTGCTTCAACTAAACGAAATACGTCAGTTTGAACCAGCATGGTGGATAATATGAGTCACCTTTTGTGTACTCTCATATCAAAACAAGTAGTAAAACATTATAATTACAGTTGGGTCATGACAAATTCCAGCTTCCCAGGAACACAGCCAGAGCTCCTCCCATTAAAATGAAAATGCAAAGTGGTATAAAGCACATGGATCACATGGAGAACAAGACTTTTATGGGCAAGTTGGTATAACAAACCAGACATTAAATAAGAAATCAAGCTGTTGGCACATGACCATTTTAGTGGGTCAAGCTTGTAAATCCTGAACCCCTAATTACGCCAAAGCTAAGCTGCGTCGGGGTCAGTGCAGGTCGTCCGCTGTAACAGAAACCCAAACCCAACATATGCATTTACAACAAGATGATGGATAGGGTTTCCTTAGTAGCATCAGCTAACCAGGATCTTATTCAATATGCAACCAGGGATCCTTGTAGGTCAGCTATAGGACTGGGAAAGCAAAGAACTTAATGTAGTCATGTAGTAGCTCAGAATGAGACATCAAAATGTATTTAACTGCTTTCTACAAAGCAAAGTCTGAAATGTTTCAACAGGTTGTACGAGGAATTTGAATGTGTCCTTGATGTCCCTGCTGCAGGGAACATGGTGAAAACCTGATCACATTTATAGTCTTAATGTCGGTGAGACGAAACTGTCAAGTACTCACAGTCCTCGGTTCTGGTTTGCTGGGGGAACATGTAGTTGGTCAGCACGGTTTTGTGCGTCTCTGGGTCGTCCTCTTTCTGGAGCGGGATCAGGGCCTTAGACTGTGGAAACAGAAAGTAGGGTTCAGTGCCGACCAATAGGATAAGCATAGATGTTAGCATGACGCATTCTTATTCTGAGTGGATGTTTGATCAGATGGAAATTCATGTATCAGCATCTGTCTGTCCTTGTAGACCGCATCTTCTAATGAAGATGGGTAAACATCCTAATACAACCCAATGGAACGTACACAAGCACAGGACTTTAATTTCACCCTCTAGGTACTAGTTTCTGCTTCAGGTACAGTGCACTGGATAGGACACACACCTAAGATGCACACAGGGTGCTTCAACTCAACCATTACAGCCTTACAAGCATATAAAGCATAACTTGTAGCATCTTCAGATTAAACTGCTTGCAGCTACATTTTTAAGTAGCTTTTTCACCCATGCCTGGGACAATTCTTTAGACATCTGCATGCCTTTCCCCGTCATCTAAGCTGCTCCCAGGACCATCACCGCTGTTGCACCTGTCTGTCCAACTGTGTCCATGTGCCAACATGCCTCTTGGACTGCCTCCTTGTACAGTCTCCTGTTAGGAATTAAAGGAGGACCGACTGTGGGGATCCGTTGTAAAAACCAGGAAAACGTTCTTCTCACTTTAAATCACTGACTTGAGGCAAGGACAGCAGAGATGAGTTTCACGGCTGATTCTGCACAGCAGCGTTCACAAGCAGCTGCAACTTCGCAGAGACAATTTGTCAAGGCAGTTTAACAGAGCCTTGGAACTGTCCAGCCAGGAGAAAAACGCATGAATAATTGATTTTAAAACCTTGTCGGAGTCTGACTGTAATTTGGAAATACTTGAGAGATGGGCAGTGCAGACACATTGAAGCAGTATAGTCCCACAGAGTCTTCTCCAACTTCTCAGCTCGGGTTGATACGAGGAGTTTAATGTAACACAAATCTACACTTTCTCACATTGTTTTCTGCTGCATCTGAAGCACTATTACTTGTGCCCTTCATCTGATTTTCCTCCAGCTGTGCTGCCGCATTAATCACACAAACTGGATCCACATTGTTCAGATGTGGATTTACCAGAGCAACTTTTCTGTTGGGATTACTACTTTGTTTTCCTTAAAGAGTTGAGATAAGTATATCCTCTTCTGACATTCACTGGATTCCATCTACTCTTTACAAACAAAGAGGCTTTGGTTTAGGTATCACTTAAGCTGACCTGCATTAACATTTGGCATGTTAAGATCAAATGTCCTGGAAGTGCTTTACTGCATTTTAAATGTGTTTTCCTGTGAGCCGCTTGGCCTCGCTTCTTCATTTACTGCTGACTTTTTACTTTGTGTCACCTACCCTGCAGCCACCGCGGTGGCCATCTGACAGCGTTAAGCCAAGCAGAAACCTCTTTACGCCCCAAATAAAGACAAAGTTTGCAGTCTTACCTGGTTTTCTGACAGCCATATTGCAGTCAGTTCGTTGAGCTTTGTGAAACTGTATGGAATATTTTTTAACCTGCAGAATAAAAGCAAGAGATTGTTTAAATAAAATGTTAAAAGATATCTTCCAAAAGCACAAAGTTATATTGATATGTTATTAATTTTAATTTATTTTCACAGCACTGATGGGGCTGTAATCAGGAAATCCTAAAATAAGCCATTATGACAATTAGCATGCTACATTTCAAGCTCTTTCAGACTGCGTGTGCTCTTGCTCCCATTGATTTATATACTCTTGTGTTTACTGAAAGGCTTTTGTAATATTGATGAAAACTTATCAGTGCTGAAAGTACAGATTATCTCGCGGGCTGTTATCTAATCGGCTGATTAGCTGCTTGATTAATCAATTGCTCGTTCCATAAAATTGGAAAAATGTGTTAAAATATCCTAAACCACATTGGAATATTTTCCATTTTGCTGTTCTGTTTGAGTAAAAAGATTAATCTTGATAAAAAGACTATATTATCAAACAAACTATTACAAAAATAATAATAAAAAAAAAAATCTAAATTTTCTTTAACCTTAAACTTGTCATAAATCAACACTGGACTGACTTGTTGTTGCTTAGATTGATGACTTTGAGCTTCTGCATGTCGCCCATCTCCTCAGGCAAAGACTCCAGCTTGTTGGAATGCAGAAACAGAACAGTTGCATTTTTCCAGTTGCCCATCTGTGAGGAGGAAAAAATCAAGGACTCATGAGCCTTGAGCCAGCAGCGCTCGCTGCTGTAGCCGAGCAGAGGGACGTCTATGTGCTAAAGAACACACTCACCTCCGGGGGAAGCTGGGTGAGGAAGTTGTGGTCTGCAGCAAAGGTGCGGATTGAGACACACTGACCAATGGAAGAGGGCAAAGCTTCAATCTCATTGAAACTGCAATCCAGTTCATCTAGAGATGTCAGCCTAACACAGAAACAGATTTGAAGTGGGAATATTAGTCACAACAGTTTTGCATGTACAAAACTCTTTAAAAAGATATAAAGCTTGAATTAACTTGGCAGAGATTCACATACACAGCCAATAAACTCATGATTGAGCATTGATGTGCGCGTGTTTTTACATTTAAACTTTTATTATTTGTACTGGAGATGTTTTGCACTCAATTTCGTTGTAGGGCTACAATTACAATGAAGTTATTTTTATTCTGATGTAAGATTTGCAACTGGTAAGAAACTAACGACTAAATCAAACATTCATAGACTTTTTTCATGGCCTTTGCTCCCATTCCCTTTTGTCCTGCACGTGCAGAACAAAACAGCATCTCTGACACGTTGATGACATCACTTTCCAGAAATAATGGCAGCACTTTTTCTGCACTAAAATAGGTCAGAAGATGCTTGTGGTTGTGTTATTGTTAAGAAACCTGATTTGGTTTTAATGTCAAAATATGCTGAAGGCTTCCTTTGCCACCTAAATGGCCTTTACAGCACGCTTGGGGAGTCTGGGTGCAATAACATGTCAAAAACGCCTTTCAACAGACTCATCTTCACAGTATTGCATGACTGTGTAAAATAAAAGGCTGAAGACATCTGCACAGATCTTTATGAACATATTTGGGGAATTTTCAGAGTTTCAAAGTTCCCATAGCAACATTTTTTTAGCAAACATTGTCATATAAATTGTCTTTATTCAACCTTTTCAAAAAGTGTGTTTTGTGGGGATACGTTTGGCTTCTGATGCGTTTCTTTTCGCAAACTGTAAAAAGTCACTTTTTGTACAAACTTAGTATTCAGGATGCATCAGATACTGTTAATGGTAAATGCAGAACTAAAGAATCCTTCGTACACGTTGCCACAACAGTCCAAACGGTGACAAACACAAAGCAAAACCACGTTTCAGAGCCTGCATTCTGGTCCGTCTCTGAATTGCAGAAACACATTCCACTTTTTTCAGCTCACACACAGCGATATGCCATACAACGCTGTTAAAACAAAAACTAAACTTTTGAGTTTGTTGACACAGCAACAGCTCACTCCCACTTTAGACGTGTTTTTGAACTGGTTAAACCATCCAGGGTCTGTTCTGAGACGGCTCATTTAGTCTCTCGATAACATGACATTGGCCGAAAAAAAAAAAAAAAAAAAACTCCTCTGATGAGATGACGCGTCAACATCAGCAAAACAAGACCTAATTTTCAGCCAAACAGTATGCACAAAGCAATGCAGAGTACATCAGTGCAGAAAATGTGGTTGTGGACCTCACACTGGGAACTCCTGAAATAATTAGCGTGTAATCAGCTGCAGAAAAGTAGGAGGTTTCAGCTGGATACAAGATGCAAATAGGGCCATTAGGAATGCAAAGGAATTTTGATGGGAGAGCAAAACTTGTGATTCAGCCCTTTCCAGTGAAAAGCAGCACAAAGTAGAAACAAAAAAAAAAATTCAGCTTGGTTCAGGCATGGGATTAAACTAAACCATGGGCTTTGTCACATAATCTGTGTTAAAGTACACAAGGAGACATATTCTGACATAAGGGACAACTGACGCTGTTTGGAAACAATAAATGAAATGAAAAAAAAAAACTGGATTGTACAGATGCAGTTGCATTTGTCAGTCGATGTAGATTTGTCTCCCTCACAGATGCAGGACAGATGAATTAAAAACAACCAAACAAACAAAAAAAACAACATAGATGGATTAAATGGGGCTTAATCTTTGTGATTCAAAGTAGATGGAAAGGTTGGCATGTGGGCCTGGCTTCCCCTCCACCAGACAGCTGGTTGGATTTACCTGTCTGCTGAGGGAAAGACCAGCCTGAGAAAAAGGTGTGGCTGCTTTAGTCTATCAGTATCTGAGGATCATCTGGTCAAAGATTACCACCAGCCTCTCCGCAATATTGTAAGCGGTTTCTATAAAACCCTGCCATGGAGTTATTATGATCCAGTCTCCAAAATCCACCATCATAAAGTCACTTAATATCTTCAGCATTTGATAAAAACAAAGAATCGTTACGTTGAGTGGAAATATCCGATTTATCCAGACAGACATTTTATGTGATCAGTGGATAGATGAGAAAAACAGCCTGATAATCCTCAGATGTCAGGATTTATTCTGATCATTTCAAAGCTACTGCGATGAGCGCTCACCCTCCAATGGAGTCTGGCAAATATATCAGCTGGTTTTCATCCACCTTCAGTGCCGTCAGCTTCTTTAAGGAGCCTACAGAAAAGAAAACAAAGATTAGATAAGATCCACACAGCAGCGCAGGGCTTCTATTGATTATCATTTGTTGTTGAACGGGTATAAAGAATAATCAACAAAAGCAGTTAATTAGATTCATTACTACAAAGATCAATACAGCAACACGTTCAGCAGGAAGTTAAACAACAGTGGGACGAACTCAGCCGTTACCCTTTTCCTCTTATGTACATAAAGAAACAAGAATTGTC
>JBAMHX010000021.1:4556631-4569555 GCA_037177515.1 Pseudomugil tenellus
TATATATATGTGTGTGTGTGTATATAAATGTTTGTACTGTAATACAGGAATCCAAGTGCCATTAATCAATAAATGATTTGATGAACTTACAGATTAACAGAGTCTGCAGTTTTCTGTCAGCATTCCTTAATGGTTTTTGCTGCAGCAACGGTGTCATTTTTGGCCCAAATGATACTTTTAAATTCCTCGTAATTTCTGACATTCATGTATACGGTAAAATACACTACTCTAGGTTTTTCCATGTTTGTGGCTGGTGAGAACCTCCCAACACCAGCTTCGTAGTACAGCTTATCCAGTTTCTGAATATCCTAGGTCAATCCAGAGAACAGAGATAAGTCCGGGCTTAATCACACTTCGTAATACAGGCCTCACTCAGGTCAGGCTGGATCATGTTTTGTAAAAAAAAGGCTCATTCTAGTGGAGAATGGAGGAGATATAGAAAGAAAAAGGAAGAAGACGATAGATCTTATCAGTAGTAAATTAGTTAATCCAAGATCAGCTCATTAAGAACCTGTGCTAAAAATATCTGTTTTATCAAGTGATACAGTATATAGAGGACTTTATTTATCTAAATATTGATCATTATATATGCTGTATAATAATCAAACTCATTAATAACTAACATTTAGTTATGTGGAGAAATGAACTGAGAAAGGGTTTTAATAGATGAGCCATGATTAGAGCATAGAAACAACAACCCATCCAACCTATCCAATCCAGACCCAGACCCAGTGAGAATACAGTATGGTATCTAAACAAACCAGCATGTGACCAGTATGAGCTTCACACCGTCTATAAATCAAACAAGGAAAACATGCTACTGAAAACACAATGACTCTACATTTACTTTGCATTATTTAATGTCATATTTGACCAACATAACTCCTGCAAAACCTAATCAAAGATTCCACACGCAGAGCACAACCTGCGTGTGGAAAACAAGACGCCCTGACAAGATATTTGATCCCATTTTTAAGGATGATTTTATCTGTACATCACTTCTCACCACTGACCAAATCGTTCTCATCATAAGTGATCCAAGTATGAAAAGTCTGCCTTGCACATCTGCTGCCTATGCCTTAATGCTGCCAAGGTTGAGAGCATTAGCGTAGCACATTTCTACATCACATTCTCTGAAAATATAACGTGCCGAATAAGAAGCAAGAGGAATTCTGACTTTAAAAAACTTGTATGAACAGTAACAGTAACACAAAAAGCCAAAGCAGGGAGGATGTGAAAATTGAGACATTTTGGCCTTGAAAGATAAATGTAGTTTCATGAAAAATGATATAACTGTGAAAAATTACATGATGGTTTTAGTTTACAAACGGGGCATCATTTTACAGACAGGATCAAATTTAATTTTTCATCAGTCTAAAGATCAGCGCTCCTAAAAGTCCTGTTGGAAACGGTGATAGCCGCTGCTAGCATGTAAATGAATGATCGTTTGTATTAGAATCAAGCAGGCAAGTGTGCCACATCATCATTATCCAGCTATGCATCACTGATTTCCGTCTCGTGTAATTGTATGATTATTAAGCAAAGTAAGACTGGTTTGGTGACCTCCGTGTAGCTCCTGATGTAAAGTCCTGTATCAGGGAAGTTTTATGCAGACTAGTCAAACAATGTCTCAGCACTGAAAGACAAACATGTTCCCATCAGCAAAGCTGTCTCAAAAACATGCCTCCGGTAATCTCGTCTTTTTGTTCTCATCATTACAGCCAGTAGAAACCCAAAGACAAGGCACGCATCTAAAAATGGCTTGGTGTTAAATACAATCTCTTTAATCCATGTGTTCTTTTCCCACCCTATTCAGGTCATCCGGATAGCTGCGAACATTACTACATGAAACCAAAACTAAGACAGTGATTCAGGCAGGTTCTGAACTTGTAAATAAATGCTTAATTTAAAGTCAATATTCTCACACTTCTTTATAGCCATGACCTTTGTGTCCAACTGTTATATTTAAAGTATTTTTACGTGTCTTTTTTTTGCCTAGCTGGGTGTTAACTGTGTTCTTCTGAATCCATAAAGGCCAAAATAGCTTAAACAGACTGACCAAGTAGCCAAATCAACATATTATTATTAGCTGCATACTGTGTATAAATGTATTTTATCTGCTGTAACAGCAACCACTACTAAACCGAAATAGCATCATACATGTAAGCTGAGCGGAGGAAGTGGTGATGTAGTAGTTAGAAGGGTTCGATCCATTTCTGGGTTTGTCTATGTTCTGAACTTTTAACATGTCTAATAGGATGTTGGATGCACACAGAGCTAGTTTGGCAGGTGTATCATGTGACTTGGCTTCCAGGAAAACAAGGTGGAGCATTCTTGTTGTTTCTTGTTAGGAACCAGACTAATGTTTGACTTGAAGACATCACTTGTTTGAGAGGAAAAGGTTATACAAACAAAAGCTTCAAGACTTCCCGACAAACCAAACTCACAATGGTGACCACTTTTTGCTGATTTATAGGATGCATGTCTCATATGCAACATTTCCCATTTAAGAAAATTAATATAAAATCCTTCCGCATTACATACCTTGTCATCTATAACTCAAGCGCCTGGTCCCAGTGGATGGCCAATGACAGATCCAACAAATTGCTTGTCTAAATAAAAGGAAGATTAAAAACCATGAGTACACAAGATTAAAAAGGGAAAACAATATTAAGAAAATATCAAAAGTACTGTTTAATGATGGTAGAATCCATAAACTAACAAATGATAACACAAGTATTGCTTTATATGATCTACGACACTGAACACAACCCCCTGCAGTGCTCACGCCATTGCACAAAACATTTCAGTCCGTTATGAAATAAAACCTCTCGGCCATTTTTTTCTTTGTTTAACAAAAACTGCGCATTACAAACCGTTTGCTGGACTAGTCGTTTGTGAAACACCTTGTACGAGTTTATGGAAATGGGCCAAAATCCAATATGATTACGCTTGTTAAAGAGGGTGTGCGTTTCCTGGCGCATGCTAAGTAGTGAAATTTAGGTCAGAAAAACCTCTTTTCTGTGTCATGTTGCATTAAGCTTCAGGCTTGTTAGGGATTGCCTTTGAAACCGTGGCAGCTAATGTTCAACAAAAGGAACAGATTAATTAACCAAAGTTGTTGGATGGGTGAGGTATTTATTGAATTATGAAGGATATACTGCAACAGAAAAGTGGCAAAGGTTCTGCCTTAGGACACTGTCACCATGTCCAGATGACCTGCTCTCATTTTATGAGGTTAAAGCAGCTTGTCTGAAAACAAAAACCTTAACGAGAAGAAATGCGACGTGATCTTGATTCTCAGGTCACAGCACAAAACAACATTATTGTCTGTGCATGCCTGCAAAAGCATTAGCCTTCCCAGCTGATCTGGAAAAAAATGAGCCAGTAAAAAGATAGGATCATCCCTCCTCCATCCTTGTTGGGCACAATAGAGCTATAGAGGAGGAGAGAGCGAGGGAGTGAAAGGAAAAGCAACGAGGATGGAAAGGAGGGGAAATATTAACTTATTCATTGCACCTCCCAATCAGCTGCGAAGACATTAGACGACACTGACGCTCATTAGTTTCTGCCCCACTTCCTCCTGGGTGCCTTTATCCTCACCACATGTATTTGGGATACTGAATCCTGCCAAACAAAAAGTTCCCTCCGTGACACACTGGAAATAAATCGAAACAGGATTAAATATCAAACTGAAGAGGGTTGACAATTAGGGAGGGGGGGTAGCGTCAAAGCATTTCTCTAATCCCCTTTGCTGCCATTTGCCTTCCATTGACTACCATCGCCGCTACGCTACCAATCTAAAATTAGCTGGAAGAAGGAAATCACCTGAAACTTGTTCAGGGTTCGTCATCCTGCACACAGTAAGATTGTCACACAGATTAAAATTGAACGTAGTCTTGTTGCATCATAATCTTTCTCTACACTGCTGCTTAAATACACACACCCCAAATTTACAAGCTCCGATTCAACAGCTTAATCATGACAATACTTTAATTTAAGCTCCTTAGTAAGCATATGCAGGTGTCAGATATTAAACTACATTTATATAGTACTAAACTCCTCCGTTAAACTAAAAGACAGATCATATTATATACAATGTGACTAGTAACAGAGACACTTGTGTTTTATTTGGCAATGTGATATTATTTAGTAATTACTGGGATTATTGGGTTTTAGCCATACACATTTATCCTTTCGTTTTTATCTGTCTGTTCCTTTTCTCTGCTGACTTACATTGCAAATAAAAATCCAATTTGGCCCGTTCTCAAACTGCTGTCAAGAATAATAAAAGTATATCACAATATCGGGAAACATGAGGCTTGGTAGAGCTTGTTAGAACTGGGATATACTTGATGTGTTTATCTATGTCTGTTTATATACTTGCTGCAAACATAGAAAGCATGCTGAAGGAAAAAAGAGGCCACCACTAGGGGGCGGTATAACAGTAGTACTATGAATTAGTGAAAGGTTTTCTCTGTACGTTACATTGTACTCTTGTGGCACTTCGACAAAAAGTTTGGTAAACTGTTGCCAACTAAGAACGATTACTGCAACAGGAATTAAGTCAATATTTCACCTCGTGTATGTGACACATAACAGTGTGTCAACGCATGCGACCTATGTACCAAAGTTACGCTGAGAATGTGCGCGTCACCAGAACTAAGTGCATGCTGGCCCTTAGAAAAGTAAAATAAATAAATAAATAAATTTAAAAAACCATCAGTAACTTAATAGGCATGCGTCTTTTGTTGTTGTTTTCATAATGTAATGAATACGCTACAATCACAGAGTTGTAATGAAAGTGCAACTGGTCAAATAAGTTAGCTTAGCTTTAGCATGATGAGGTCAGGGAGCAAAGTGGTGGGGGTTCAGTCTGTTTAAAATAGCATCATATGACAACCAGACATGGAGCTTCTTGTAGTTTAAGTTTTATGCTCTTAAAGATACAATTTAATGCATCAAATTCTACTCGATGTCGATGTTATGTTCTAACCACATGAAACCAGGCAGTGTCTACGCCTCATATTCACTAAATGTGTTTAAACGGCTAACAGTGATATAGCATTTTTGAACTGCTGACTGTGTGGTTTTATCTTAGATCATCTCCCATAGCAGCAGGAAAAATATTAAATAGTAACTCTCAGTCCCAGTCTATTAAAATTAGGGATGTGTATCAGCAAGAATCTGACGATACAATATCTATTACAATACAGGTGTAGCGATACAACATATTGTTTATAGCATCACAATATATCACAAGGCAATAAATTGCTCTTTACTAGATTTTAATAGTAAGAAAACAGCCAACTTACAGAATAAGATAGAGGTTGGTGTCTATTTTTCTAAAATAGACCCTCCCCTCCCCTCCACACTCTTTGGGTAATACATGTATAAAGAACTTAAAATTGTCCTCATGAGTAAAAATATGCTCATAAAAAGATCGACACAGTTCTTTTGCGTATCGATATATTGTCAATGTAACGATTTGTTCTTACAGCCCTATTAAAATGAGGCAGTCACATATCTAAAAACAGAACCTCAACAGCTGTACTTTGCAACTGGATGCTGATACACTCAAGAGAAAAAACACAAAGCTCCTGCTATAAAATGTGGACAAACAGCCCATAAACATGAGAAAGTCCATAAAAGATTTAGTATATGATCAATGCTGGGTGGTTACAGTTACGTAAGAAACGTGAATAGCAAAAGACAACATGTAGGACTAAGACTTCAGGGAAAAACTGCATTATATTGGTAATATAGTTGAACTAATACCAACCAAAAGATCAGGCCCTTACATCACGCAACCTAAAGATGATATGTTGCATGTCTTGCTGTAAAATATGAACGCACCTTATCACAGACATCGCTGGCTTAATCTGCAGCAGTTATTACAACACACCATTTCTGGAGGGCCTACTTTTAAAATCCTCCTCCTTTCAAATTTGGCAAACATAACCCTTTGAAAATGTTTCCATTACACAAGTTCCTCAGCACAAAACATATCTTCATTACATAAATAAGCCTAATTTCTCACAATATGTTTTTAAGGCCAGCTTGAACTGCTCCTTTGAGTCTTTTATTGCCGTCGGACACAGAACACAAGCCGGATTTGTCTTTATGAACATAACTGCTGATAAAATACTGAATGAAGTGCAGACAGATGCTGCGCTAAGTGGGTCACAGAGAAATCATTAAGGGGGAAGCTGAATGCACAGATGTGTTTCAAGCCAACACACCAACATGTCAAAAGGTATGCAAATTTACCCTGGTAGACAAATAAGGAGCCAACAGTCTCACAGGGCTTGATTCTGGCCTCAATCTCAATTCAGTAGCTGTTCATCCATCCATCCATTTCTGAACTGCTTCATCCAATTCAGGGTCGCGGGTAGCTGGAGTCTTTCCCCGCAGGGTACATCCTGGATAGTTCACCAGTCACTAGCTGTTCATTCCTTATCTAAATGTGCATGTATTATGGTGGATTACTTCCTAAGGGTTAGGCCAGTTTAAACTGCATCAAACAATTCTTCTTTAGGTTCTATATCAAAGTCCGGAGCGATAAAATTGGGTGTATTAACGTGACTTCTAATTTGTGTCATATGAGGAAAAAGGGGAATGTCATGAACAGCACTTAAATTTTGAATGAAAGGCCGAGTCAGTGCTTTTTATTCATGATGCGAGTAACGTTAGCTGGGTAGAAAGTTGTTATAAATTATAAATATCACGTCAGGACATCCCTTCCTAAAATAGCCAGCTCTAAAATTAGTAGACCATCCTGTTTCAATGACCACAGTACAGGACAGATGCCTGCTTTAATGGCCGATACAACTACATCAGAGTGATATGAAGGTGAAAGACTCAATATTTGCAATTTCTACCTCTACTTATTGTATTTGTTAAAGTTTGACAAATGATTGCCATCAGGCTGCTGACTCACTTTATTGCCAACCATGCAATGTCAATACTGCCATTTCCTTCTTTAAATGAAGCCAAAAATAAACCAACTAACCTGTAACCAAACAAGCCAAAAGCACATTTACAAGTAGCTTCATCATGCTCGTGTAAACAGCCAAAGTGTTGAGCGCAACATAAACTGGTTGCAAGTAGCTCATGTTCTCTCTGTTCTGACAGAGACTCACATAAAAAAATAAATATATATATATATTTTTTTTTAGAAAATGGAAGGGGTGTAAATGTCGTCCTCTAAAGTAAAAACGGATCAACATGGATCAGAAAAATGACAGCAGGGTTTCACTTCAGCCGCACACTGAAGATGTTTCGGAGTAAAGAATCTCAACAGAAGCTGCTGACGTAAACTTACTTCAAATTATAGAAATCAAGCTAACATCCTGTCACAGATGTATTAATAAGCTCAGTTTTTAACACATCGTCTGAATATAATAATGCTACGGTTCAATTTGTTGCACTGTTTCACATGGGTTATCAGTCTCTCCGATGACGCACTACTTCCCACATGCTGAAAACTCATTTGTGGCCTGGTGTTAATGTGAAGAAAATAATATAAAATATATTTTGGAATTTGAAGCATTCACACAGGGTTACTTCACCTTCCACCTTTAGTTAAAAATAGGATTTTTTGAAAAGATTGCTGGCTGTGATGAGACTTAAAAGGTCTGCAACACTAGCATCTTCAAACTTGCCCACCAAACCAAAACAAGCAACAAAACCAAACTGGCTCAGTTTTTGCTTGAAGGACGGATCAAGGCACTAGACGCTGCTTATTAGTTTTAGTTGTGGAATACTCCAATCTGTCTATTCTACAGAGATCATTACCATTACAAAACTACTTGACCCCCTTTAACAGGCAACACCTTGCTCAGCAGGCACCTAATGTAGGGGGCTGCACATGTTGCAAACCCGCTTCATGTGTGAATTAAACCCTAGTAATGCACAATATTGAACTTTTGGCAGATATGACAATATTTTTGGCATATTGGCTTTTAACTAATTTAAAAAAAAAAAAAAAACTTGGATTAAGTCTACCCGGTGCCTGTTATTTTTGATATGTCCGTCTAATATTTAATTTTGAAACAGATATCAGACAATAACAACATCATGCTGACAAACTTTTATCTGAGAAGTAGAAATTATAAAAAGGAGATACAGAGCGGCTAATGACAACCGGGCAAAAAAAACAAATACATCTTGTTTTAACAGCGGTATTAAGGAACTTTAAATGATGTTTTTTTTCTTAAATTCAGCCAAAAATTCACTGAACCAACACACCAGCAACAATACTTGTATAACAGAACCAAACACATTCACACAGTAAAAAAATGAGCTCAACAACAACTGCAATGATTAATCATCTACAAATCATCAACAATGTCACATGTGAACATGTGTCCTTTGGACTACTATATTTGTACTTCCTGCTCAAACCAAAGGTAGATAAAGAATGTGAATCAGCCCTAAGACTAATAAGCTCAAGAGGAAATTAATACTTGTTCGGTCATGCTGACAGGGATTTTTAAAAGCCAAGTTAAAGAACGGAAGAAAAAAAGCATCACACTCAGCTGTAACATGCATGGACAAACACAGCGCTGCAGTGATATTAGAATAGCAAATAAAGATACTAAAAATAGATTTTAAAAAAAGTCAAGAAATCTCTTGTCATCTTATATTCCAGTTCGGTTTCTGTTTCAACAGGATCATCTTTCAGGTACTAAAGATCCTATTTCAAGATATTATTTTATATTTGTATTACCACAGAATACGATCAGAGAAGGTTAAGACCATGTGACCAACATAGTTTACTATCATTAAAAACACAAATAAAATCATTTTAACACATTCAAATATGTTTAAGGATTTAATCTGACCAACTTAAAAGTCTTCTACTGTTCAGTCCCCAAGTGACCCAACCTCCATCTTGGAAAGGGTTATAAGACTACTGTGAGAAAGTAATAGTACTGCAGAAAGTTTCCTCACCATCGGTTTTATCTTCAGTTTCTGACAAAGACTTTTATAAATGATCGTATGATGTTCTTTTTACAGGAAGCTAAAACACCAATACAAGCATTCACTACCTGAATGGAAAACTATTTCTGTGTCAAGGCTGCACATTTGCTTATTATTCATGTAGTTTTAACCGAGCCAGCATTTGTTGTGATGAGTGAAAACATAGCTTTAAGGATACTAAAACAGTTCAGTTCAAGTTTAAGAGTACCCCTAACTTAGCTGAAAATGGAGGGTTAAATTATGCAAACTGTGAGTCAATATAATTAATATAAGTTTTAATCTGCATATAGAGGACGATCAGCTCTTGAGCAACAGGCTGCTAACATTAGCAAGTGGCAGCTGATAGCCCCATGCTTTTGTTTACATATTATTGCAGGAAAGGATGCTCTTAGGAGGCTAATCCAATATGTTTAACCCCATAACAAGGTCACTTTTCAAGTTCAGTGCATGGTTTCTAATCTCTAAAAAAAAGTGCTTCACACATGGATATTGTTCTGATAAAACACTTCATGTAAGACGCAGAGTAGCAAACAAAAAAAGGAAAATTAGACACTTGGATCTATAAACCTGGAGAATTGTGTGATTTATATAAACTTAACCACAGGTTTTGGACACATCTGACGTCCTGCTGTGTCAAAATTCTGGGGTTTTGTAAACGACGACTTACAGAGACATTTTAATTATAGTAAAAACAGCTTTATCTCAACAAAATGAAAACATTTGCATTGTTAGCTTAATACGAATCTGAAACAGGTGCGTTCACTGGACAACAGGTTTTCCTGCTTTTCCTCCTCTATACATTGTTCCATTTCTTAGTTTCCTGTAGCAAATCTCTTGGTATCATCCGCAGAAAAACGTAGTAAGACAGCCCTACTGAGATTAGATAAAGCGATAGAAATCCAGTTTTATCTCCAATCTTAACACCTGACTTAAGCCTGGATAGTAAGCTGATTAGCAAAGCGTTGAGAAAATAAAAACGCCGATTTTGTTGAGTGTACAGCGAACTAATCACCCATCCATGGACGAGCTAAAGGTGCACCGCGACAATAGAGCTCTCCTGCTGTTGTTGTAGGTTAATGACTATTATTAGTGATGGTATTTCATATACTAACAGCTTTAAGATATACAATACGGCGTTTTGGATGGATATTTTGTGTGGCTTGCTAGTAAGACACATGTAAAGGTGCACCAACATACAGCTGTTGATGCAAAACATTAAACGTTATTACATTCCAAACTTCAATGTTAATTAAAATCACAAATACGCAAAACAGTACTTTCTTAAATAGTATAAATTCAGTTAAACTTTAGTAAGACATTGTAATAGTTTAAATCAATTGAATCTATAAGTGAGACTTAAGTCGGGCAACATTAGAATGGGACCAGGTCGATACTACAGTATCGCTACGGTACTGCTAACAGCAACGCTAGCTTGTTATATGAGGGGGGGCACAGACAGAAACAGTAACTTAAACAAATAGACTTACCGCAATTACGTCGAGTCAGTGTCTCATTTAATGATGTTCAGGCGGTGGAAGGTGTGTTATTATCCAGAAAGTACTTAAAGAAGTGGGTGTCGGCTAGCTTCACAGATTTCCCCAACGGTAGTTCAATAGGGTTTGGCTAGCGTTAGCATGTAGCTAATGCTGCCCACTTAAAGAGCAACTCGAAGCTGGCCCAGTGCGCACATTCTCCTCAGCAAGCCGCCCTCAACTTGTTTAATGTCCCCTGCTGTTTTCACACCTAAAAGTGCTACCTTCCAGGTGTGACTCAGACAAGGGATTGAAGACGAAAAGAGACGTAAAATTATCCGTATTTGATATGAATTAATAACACGTAACATTAAAAAAATCCAAAATGTCCCCGACATTCAGCAAGGAAATACAAAAGACAAAAATGCGTACGATCCCCGGTAGAGCGAAACCGTGTCTTCTAAAGTGTGCCGCGCCCAGATGTTTTCAGTCATTTTTCCTCGGGTTTAATCACCGGCAATAAACGCAGCTGTACGGAGTCATCTGGAGCTACATTGAGGCTGGTGAAGTATTGCGTGAAGCGAGTTTCTTCTCTGCGACCTCTACGTATTGTAGGCTGTCCACCAGAAGTCGCTTTTCCAGCTTCAGCGCGAGCCCCTCGATGATGCTTTCACTATCTCACCCAGACAGTGTTAGTGATTATCCCTATCTACCCCGGTCAACTGGCTCGGCCGTATTTCACCTTTCCTACTACCCGCAACATATATACTCGAACAACTAGCACACAAACTGGCAAACAAGGAATCTATAAAACTCATTTGTATGTGTACAAAAGGTTTTGGTGCCGTTTACGATAAGTAGGCCATTCTGGTTATCATGTAGCGCCCCCTGGTGGACGTATAGTGTTTTTCTCCAGGTGGAGGTGTGAGGCTTATTTGTGTTTTTGTGGTTAAGATGGATTGTTTTTAATATTTTTGTGTTATTAGTCAGACTATGTAGCTTTTAAGTATTTTTTTTAGATAAATGAGAAGTGTTCCGGTGAAATGGGACTAAAATTTGAAGGCAAAACAGGGGAAAATCTGATAAAGCAATTCAGTAATTTGAGTTTGATTTAAATACTAAATAAATTTGGCACATCGATACAATATGATAATATATTCAAAATTATTAAAATAATTCTCAAATAATATTAGTTCAAATCCTCAGTGTAAAATAGCAATAAAACAGGATGCAGATAGTTCTTAATTTCATCAACTGATGTTTAACTCCTATGAGAATAGAAACAACATATCAGATGTTGATACTGAGACTTCTACTAATATATTGACAATATTAGCTCATTCTTGAATTTAATGGCAGCAAAACATGTCTAAAAGGTTGGAACACTTGGAATAAATACAATTTAAAATCAAGTAGAGGAGCATTTGATAACTACTTATTTTCATTGGTAATAGTTCAGTAACACGACTAGGCAGAAAAGGAACATTTAATAGCAACAGAATTTCTCAGATGTTATACTGGGAATAAGTTTGGCGTCTAAAAATTGTGGAACAAGATCAGAAAAGTGTAAAAATAACAAAAAGGTTTGAGGTCAACCTCAAACCTGAGGTTGTCTCTGGACCAGTACTAATGGATAATAGTCTGATAATGGTCAAAAATGCCAGTATTTGTGCATATATTCATGCATTTGTATGCACACAGCTTACACAGACTCATTCAATTAAATTTAATTTAGCTTTATTTGTATAGCACCATTTCACAACAATGTCGTCCCAGGGCACTTCACGGAGATTAGTTTGAGCCAATTCATAATAAATAGCTTATATAAGGGAAACCAAAAATATTGCATTGACTTTCATTGGGTTTGCATAATTAGAAGGGAAGCGTGAACAGATATGTAGTAAATAAAATGGATAATTTTTAGCAGTAATGCACTAGTTAGTTTTCCTCAGTGGACTGTAGTTAACAGAGCTGCCCATAGAAAAAGCTTTTAAATTAAAAGAAAGTTAACAAATTAAAAGTTTACTTTACATTCAGAAGGGCAAATCGCTTGTTTAGATCCTATTCATAACCTTTTATTTAAATGTAGATGTGTTTATTTTTATTTTCAAGAAAAACTACTATAGACCAATCAAATAGTTTATAACTTGCAGCCATTGACTGTTAAAATGTAAAATCTAAGAGTCTTAAACCTTAAAAAGGCTCATTTTACCTGCATTAACAACACGGGTATGAACCCTAAATTATCTGTAGTGTTATTTACTCATCTTTATTTCAGCCACATTTGTCCACATTAACAATAAAACTAAGAACAAAAACCTGTTAAAACATTTATTGAACTACAGTGATCACTGAAGGTACATGGGCTTGTCTAAAAAAAGAGGAATACCTGTGGAGGAATTTCATGTATTAGCTTAATTACCTTGCTCTTAATTAATGTCTAGCTGAAAGGTCCGACCATAAGGCT
>JBAMHX010000021.1:4569655-4580113 GCA_037177515.1 Pseudomugil tenellus
TAATGTATGTTCAACTTCTTTTATTCTTCATTATTAAATTTATATTTTTCTCAATCTAAAGAAACCAGTGTCCTCGTATTGACAGGAATAACGGTCATCAACAACCTTCTATCATATGGGATCGACTCAGCCAAGTTCTGACTGCATTTTACAAATTCCTAAATCCATTTTTCAATACTACATGAGAAGTAGGAACATTCACTGATACAAACATGTGGCTCTTGTCCACATTGGAAGTGAAAATATTCTGAAAACGTCATGAAATAGAAAATAGATTATTTTTAATATTAGCTTTACTACAACTGCACCAAAAAGGGTTATTTTATCATGATCTGTAAATAAAGCTTACCTGCTTGTGTATGTAGTTTACTGCTCAGACAGTGGATGTCATCGTTACAGAATAACTGATTACATCTGGCTCATGTAACACTGCTGCCTAATAAAATGAAGGAAATTTCTGCACAGACTTTATGCAACCTGCTGTATACAGAATAACCTGCGTGCATCAGATGAGTATTAAAACAATCAGCCACCTTAAATGCAGTTATTAATTCTATTATTAGACCATTAAAAAGATATCGCATGGAAAAACCTTTATGTATTTGTCAGAGATAAAGGTGCTTTCACAGACTTTCACGTTGCTTAAGCAGTGTTGCATTTTTCTTTCCTCAAAATGATTTAATATATCATAATCCTGACATCTGTGTTTCTTTCATCTTAATGAGTCCCTTGCTCTGAAAGAAGGCGTCCTGACATGGCTCTCGTCCGAGGAAGGTCTTCAGCATGTCCATTCCATCCACAGAGCCACCCGCTTCCAGTATCACCCTCCTGTATTCTTTCCCAAGCTGTGTCAAAGCAAATATGATCAATCTACACAAAAATAGACTGAATTACAAGCAAATGGAGAACAGGAGATCCATTTAACCGACCTTTGGATTCATGATGCCTTCTTGTTTAAAACGGCTGAAAAAAATGTCCATTGAGTAAACTTCGCTCCACAAATAGCTGTAGTATTGGCCGTCATATCCTCCGGCCAAGTGGCTGAAACTGGCTGTCATATTGGTGCCTGTAGAGAGTAGAATGGTATGAAATGACACAGATGGTTAAATGTGAACTTCATAGAAAACAAAATAAAGAGATAATTTGGTCTTTCAAGCAGTGTTGCTTCTAATTTGATCCAGAAGATGTCACTGAGTCTGAACACCAACAGTCTGAACCTAATTTGTATCAACCATTATTTACTGAGTCCAGCATTACAGAAAATCTCCAATGCAATGAACAACTACGACTTGAAAAACGGGAATTTGTGGCTGAATGAAGCCTCCGTTTTGTTTAGTTCTATGGTTGTGCTAAAAATTAAACCCTGTTGGATTTTGAACAACAAAACTCCCACAAATAGCATCAAATCAGTTAAAAAAAAACAATGTACAGCAATGTGAGCAGAGGTCAGTGATCCAGGATGAATCTCTACTTCATACTTCTCCTCATCTCGGTTTACCAAACACGTTCATTTTTACAGAAAGACCGGGCCCAAGTTAACCATACAGGCATAAAAATAATGTCTTTACAAGACAGAGTTCCATTCTCACTTCTAATCAGAGAGTAGACATTCATCTCTACACCATGGTGCACAATCAATGGAGCTTGGAAGCTGTAAAGATGCAAATCAACAGAGAACAGTTGGCAGAGGAGCAAACAGTTTTTTGCATTTTCCAAAATCCTGCTCTAATTAGCTGCAATGTTCAAATAAAATAATTAAAAGTGTCAAAGCTAAAATATACAAATTGATTCTATCTCATTGGCTTTTTTACACAGTGGTTACACCGCTTGTAAACCCTACACTGACCTGGTGTTGCAGGAACTCCCAGTATGTCCTGGCAGTGCTTTGCAAACACTCCAGCTGTGTCAGCACTGGAGCTGGAGTGCAGCGACTGGTCCACTCTACTGAGGACAACCTGACGCAGGTTCATCAGGCCTGAGGAGGAGGCGAGCACATCAACACAGCTGGAAATTCTGCATACATGTAAGAGAAAATTCAGTTTTTTAGGAGAGAATTTAAGCGTCTGACCGGTGTTGGCTACTCTGGAGGCAATCAGCTTATCGAGCAGCGTGTCTGGAATTGGCGTGCCATCTCTGTAGTGCCGGGACATTCTTCTTAGAGGCTCCTTTTCCCAAACCCAGTTCTCCAGCATCTGAGATGGCACCTCCACAAAGTCAGTCTCCACCAGAGTGCCGCTGAATTCTGAAAAAGTGGTCTGATTCATACACAGGAAATATTCAGCCTCCGTCGTGCTAATTAGCGAATGCAGCACACATACCGATGGCGACGTACCTTAGAGCAAAGCTCGTGCATCACATGACCAAACTCATGAAAGTAAGTCTCCACTTCGTGGTGCTGAAGGAGAGAGGGCCAGCCTTTCCTGGGTTTGGTAAAGTTAGCCACCATCGCTGCAACTGGGAGCCTGCGTTTCCCATCAGGCCCTCTGCAGCCGGGCAGGAGCCCAAAACAAGCTGCGTGGCCGTATTTTCCCTCCCTGGAGGCGAGCAACAGCCAGATGGAAAACGGAATATTTACATGAGCAGCAGAACAAGAGCTTTAGTCAAGTGATTTGACACACTCTACCTTGGATGCAAGTCCAGATAAAACTGTCCAATCTCTTCCCCTGTTTCTGCATCATGCACCGAATAAAGCTGCACGTTTTCATGCCACACATCAGGATGCTCCACCTCTGTGAAGGTGAGACCCAGCAGCTCCTGGTAGATGTCAAACAGTCCCTCTGTTACCACTTGGAGAGGGAAATACTCGATCAGTTTGTCCTTGTTCACAGCAAACTTGCATTGCTCCACTTGATTCATGTAGTAGGGCAAGTCCCAGGCGTTGATCTGCCCGTCAAACGGGTAGCCCTTCATCAAGCACTCCCTCTTTTTCAGTGCGAGGATATACTTCCTCTCCTTAATTCCAATGGGCTTCAGTTTCCCATAAAACACATCTGTGAAGGTGGTAAAATAAACATAACTAGGTGTTTTCTTACCAAAAGAACTAAAGAGTCAACCCTGATGTGATCATTTCAACAACGTTATGGTCTACAGTCCTCCATCTCTGCTCTTCTCTGGGTTCAGCTGCATCTTTCTGCCTTCAGACTTATTTCTGAGGATCATCTAGAGCAGGGATCTTACTCAACTCTCCTGCAGGTTTAATCTGCTTTCCTGCTCCAACATGAATTTATACAGCTTGTTGGGAAGTTCTGCACAATTTGAGCCAAGTGGGTTCAAATGGGAAAACCTGTAGAATCTGTAGTACAGTGGTCATCAGGTAACAGGTTTGGCATATCTGATCTAGAGACTTTAAAGCAAAACTACTGAAATTTGGCAGATTTTAACACTTTGGCACCTTTTAATGCATCCTGTCTCTTCTCTGAACTCTCTCTAGCCAATAAAAGTCAGTCCAACATTATTTTTGTCTTATCTTATCTGAATAAATTAAGCGTTTACACTCAACACATTTGATTTAATATTAAAATCACACATTTTTCAGCACTTCTGTTGCAAATAAATGTAAATAGCCCTAATTGTAAATCATTTGTTACGCATGCACAGGTTTGAGAACACAGCTGAATCTTGTGTAGTACAATAACAAAGTTGCATATAACATACAGCTTAACACAGCAGCGCTGCACTACAATAACAAGAAACTAACCACACACAGCGAGACCCTTTGTAGTATAAACAACCAGGATTTATGAGTCATAAATGATTGAATGCTACTCTGTCTAATAGAGGAATGCAGTAAAACACACGCAGTGTTATAAATAAAGGAGGTATGAGGTGTTACATTCTTCTCCTTCTCTTTTAAACAGTCATATAAACTTTATTTTCTCTCTGTAATGTCATTATCGGATTACTTTAATCTTTGAAATGACTGAGATTGTGTGTGTGTGTTGGTTGTGAGACGTCAGAGGGATCGTACCTAGAAACTCACACACATTGTTTGCGCTTTTAGCCATGTTAATCTCCAGAACATAGTTGGCATGGCTGCTGTAACCAAGTAAGTCAGCAACCTGTGCCCTGAGTTGGATCAGCTGCTCCAAGATCACCGTGTTGACCTGCAGGATGCGGGTGGGGGTGGGGAGGAAGAGAAAATGTTTACTTCCCGGCATTGATGGTGCTGTGTGGTGTAGCAACGCAGCTGCTGATCAGAAATACAACACCAGAGCAAGCTGTGCATCCTAACAGCTGATAATGGGGATTATTTTCCATCATGTTATTAACAGCAGCAAATGTGATTTCAGGTCATGAATGGGGGGGCACTTTTCCAGAAACTGTATGCATCTGTTTGCACAGCTCTAGCGAGCATCAACTGAAGGAGATCTAATATTTTACATTTGTTTTGAGCACTTGAGTTGCGCGCTTTGGGTACTGTGTGGCTGCAGGGTGAGGAGCACATCACACTGGGTTTGATATGACACAAAGAAACAACAATGTTTTAATGTATGAATATTTCAGGCATTGACTGTTAAAAGAGGTTTGATACTATGTAAAAAATCTTGCAATGTCCCTTTCTTGTCTCTATGTTTTGCCAAGTAAAACAGAAAAAAGTGCAGATGTTTATGGAAAGATGTGCAAATGTGAATGGAAGAACATTGTAGAAGCAAAAACTGCTTGTACAGGTTTAACTTGGAAGCCAGTTCTGTGCTCTCATGAGCTTTATTCTTTAGACATCAGGAATACTTCTTTGGGCTGAAAGAATTTCCAAATCTCTTCTCTGCTTGTTGTTTCATTCTCTGTCCCCCATTTAGACCTGTTGATGCTGAGTTCTAGTCTAGTTCTTGTGTTATGTGACATTCTTCAGCCTTTTCTTCCTCTTTCCCTTCCTTATCAATGGCTTTTTCACAGCTGTGCTTCCATGGAAACCACTTCTGATCAGGTTCAGCCAGTAGTAGATGGATCCGGTGAAGGCCTAGAAACATCTCTCTGATCTTTGCAGGACTTTTTCTTTCTTCATTTCTTAAGAGCATCACATTTAGATCCTTTTCATCTACTGTAGATAATTAGACATCAGCTACCTCTTTACACCTGCTGTGGAAAGCCATTTCCATCTTCCTCCTCGTTTCAGGATTGTGGCACCTCTTCATCAGAGGGTAGTAATGGGGATATTCCAGGGTCACCTTGTACCGTCCCTCCTCCGTCCTCTTCAGACCGTTCAGGTAACTGTCAGCGAGTCCGCCTTCACAACACAAACTAAACAAGTGAAGTGATTCAAGCATTTTCACATCAGACAGTAGTTTATGTTGACCAGCTTACCCAGTTCATGCTCAGAGAACACCAGGAAGGTGTTGTCCTCATTCAGATTCCTGTTGAACTCGATGGAGAGCTCACTTATGAGCTTGGAGGTTCTTTTTACTTCCTTAGAAGAGAAAAGGACGACGCAAGAACATCATTTCAGTGGGTTTTATATCGTTTCTGCTTTCCATCAAATTTATTTACTCAGGTAAACAATAATAACCCTGACACTCCGCGTTCGGGGATGTAATGAGCCGATCACAGTGCATACAAACATGTAGACATGGCTAAAACTTGCTGAAGTTCCAGCTGAGCATCAGAATCAGGAATAAAGCAGATTTAAGTGTCTTTGAACATGCCATGGTTGTTGGTCTGAGTACTTCAGAAACGGCTTATTTACTGTGATTTTCACACTCGCACAACACCATGTTTAGGGTCTACAGGCAATGATCCGAAAAAGAGATTATATCCAGTTGCTTGGATAAAAAAGCCTTGTTAATCTCAGAGGTCAGAAGAGAAATGGCAGATTGATTGGAGATGATAAAACAGGGAACAGGGAACTCGAATAAGCGCAGATTCCAACTAACGTATGCAGAACAGCGTCTCTGAACACGCAACATGTCCAACCATGAAGCAGACGGGCTCCCCCAGCAAAAAGAACCAGTCGGGGTGCTGCTCCTGTCAGCGAAGAACAGGAGACCGGGGCTACGATCCACACAGACTCACCGAAAGCGAACAATAAAAGATGGAAAATGTTTTCTAGTGTGATGAGTCTCCATTTCAGATGCAATGAAAACATGCATCCATCCTGTTGCGGATCAATGCAACAGGCTGCTGATGGTGTAGCTGCCACACCAACTAAGCAACACCACAGCCTATCTTCTGTTGTTGCTAACTATTACTTTAGGACGACTCTTTACCATCGGCTACATCCAGCAGGGTGATGCAGCATGAAACAAAGCTCAAATCATCTCCACCTGCCTTGTTGAGTTCTAGATACTCCAATGGCCTCCACAGTCACCTGATCCCAATCCAATAGAGCAGCTTTGGGATGTGGTAGAATGGACTCATGTCATGGATGAACCATGTGATGTCATGTTGATATGAAGCTAAATCTCTGAGGAATGTTTCAAACTCCTCGTTGAATTTATGACTCCAAAAATGACTGCAGCTCTAAGCGCAAAAGAGGGTCAACCCTGCTAATAGCAAGGTGAACCTGATAAAGATGCCAGTGAGTTTATACGTTTACAATCAATCCATGTAGTTGTAACTCTCAGACTGACTTACCTCCTGTATATCAGCAGACAAGTGCAATCCTTTTCTCTGCCCCAAGGTGACAAGTCTGTCTACGAATCTCTTCTCTTCAGGTGAAATGTCCTGAAGCTTTTTCTGTGAAAATATATTCACAAAAAAAACAATCTTTCCATATAAGTGTATCTGAGGGTATTTAAAACCCATTTAAACAGTGTGGTGTAGCGCACCAAATGGCACAGAACTGTCTCCTTGACCTTAATATACCATTAGCATAGCTGCTGTGCTAAATGCATCTGATTTTCAACACGATGGTTGAAAATGGGAGAACTGGGGACCTGAAACTGGCACCTGCAGGGCAGTGATTCGCTGGAACACATCTGGCCGCATGCCGATCTCAACATCAAACTCAGACAGCCTCTTATCTGCCTCTGTGCTCGCCGACCGGACCTCCTTATTGGGAGAAACGTACTGCGG
Organism: Pseudomugil tenellus; assembly: GCA_037177515.1. Lineage (NCBI taxonomy): Eukaryota > Metazoa > Chordata > Actinopteri > Atheriniformes > Pseudomugilidae > Pseudomugil > Pseudomugil tenellus. The sequence continues at coordinate 4,576,664 of JBAMHX010000021.1, forward strand.
GAAGTCGAGGACGTGCCTTGATGCTGAGAGATCAGGAAACACACAAAAAGCAGTTACAGTTATGATGATTTGTGCAGCATATGAAATATATTTACAGCAGGTCAACTGATTCCCACTAGCGCTGCAAGACGATGTACTCCTGCTGGAGACTTAACCCTTCAGCCAGCAGATCATTTAAAGCTTTTAAGGCATACTGTAAATGAAAGGAAATGTTAATTATGAACCAGAGTTTATGATGGCAGTAAAATGAATCCTCTAATTTCATACTGTGGCTCCACAGCTTGCTGGCTGTGGGGTGTCAGTGCAGCGGCGGCCAATCGTTGCTTCATATGTCTATCATCTATATGGAAAGCGTTAATACGGCCTATTGCTTGTAGCAATGGAACTACTTGGTGCTTAGAGGGTTGAAAAAAAACAACGATAAGCACAGAACTAATGTACTTGTGTATATTAATTAGTGATGCACAATTTGAAAATTTACAACCGATACAGATAACCGATATTTTTCTGCTTGTCATGACTGATAACCAATACCGATATTTTTACTATAATCTACAGTTTCTGCTGGATGCAGTGATAGAAAAACTGATATTTAAGTAGCTCTGGTGTATCTGTAACACAAAACAAACAGTTTTGGTTCTTCAAATGTTTATTTCTTTCATGTCGTAGCAGAAAAATTTGGTCATTCAAATAAAGTGCATCCTTTGAAAATTCATTAACAGTAAGGTATTTGTGTTTAAATATGAAGTTATATGTACTGAAAGACCTCACAATGCTGACACACATACAAAGTTAGCCCTAAATAAATATCGGTTGATAATATTGGCCCAGTTTAACGATACCGATATTTGAAAAATAGACAAATATCTGCCGATACCAATAATCGAACTGATATCGTGTATTCCTAATATTAATTCCTGAGTCATCCTTTAAAGACTTACATGCGTAATCCAACTTGGCATTAGCCAGCGCCTGCAGCGTGTTTTCAACAGAGACGTTATCGATGTTTAAAGATCCAACTTGGTCGTAGACCTTCTTTATTCTGGCTATCAAAGTGTCTGTGGTGCTCCTGATCTCATCCGGAGACAAATCCCACCTCAGAGTGTTCCTGCTGTTTCCAGCCTGAGAGCAGGCTCCGGCGGATCCCACTGAGCCACTCGGGATGGTCATTCTCAGGCGGGGCTTAGAGACGCTAGAAGAAAATGAAGAGTTTCATTTCATCTTAGCCGTGTAGAGCAGTTTCACATCTATTGTTCAGAAGCAGCGGTTTCATTTAAGGTGACTCATTTAAAGGAAGAATGTTTAGATGAGTATGTGTCATGATGTAGTTAAGAAATAAGCATCCAAGATTGCTCTGTGGTGTGTAAAAAATGATATCTTAACTTTGTGGGTAAAGATCTAAGTGGTTTTATAACAAAGTTCATTATTTGGCTTTGTATTTTTTTTATTTTTTATTTTTTTTAGATGACTCGATGCACTTGGATATCGTTATGTTGTGGATTATTTCTTGTATATCTTTTCCTTTATAGTTTATCATTGTTATAAATTTCATTTGTACATTTGTATTCTTTTTGTATCTTTCTTGTAATTTTTTGTGTAAATTTCATTACTGTAACCTGTTTTGGTCGGGAATTTGTGCTACTGTAACGAAAGGAATTTCCTCTCAGGGATTAATAAAGTAATTCTGATTCTGAAAGCTCATCAACATGATAAAAAGATAAAAGAGAAGGCATTTACTGTATGAAATGGCTGAAAACAGGATATTTTACATGGATGACAGTTAAAGATAAAATATGATATTTATCTGCAATAACAGATCATATGATTATACGTCTAGATTTGATCAGACACTTCAGAAAAAGGTTTTAGCCTCCAACCATGTCAGACATGACTGAAAGATCCTTATAAGTGAGAAACAATTATGCAATCGCTGTAAATTAGATATAGTGATAGGTATCCTGGACTTGTAATATCCCAGTTGTGGGGTAGGGGATACCGGAGCACCTGGATTATGAAGTGGAGGAGAACCAGAAAGCAAAACTGCAAGGTTAAAATCTCCCATATTAGCAGGAGCAGAGTGTTGACACCCATTATCCACATTTTTACTGTTTACTTGTTGGTTCATGTCACTGATGTTGCTGCACTGAACTGATGTTTCCTTTTCCTCATTGATCCTGATTGAGCTCCATTGTGAAGGAGAATGGTTTACAAACACTGGTCAGATCTACCAAGTCTGGAGGCCAAACTAGCGCACACAAACCAGATGGTGTTGCTTCACGCTGGAAATCCTCATGAAACTAAAAAAATGTGTGTAGAGCTTAAATTTAAAGCACTTTTACTGGCTTACAAACAGCTCACTTCATCTACAGCTACACTCCCTATGGACAGTTACTCTGCCAGTGGAAGGCACATACTGGTCCCACCACTGGGTGGTGCTAAACCAGTAGCGAGACTCTCCTCAGTGTAACGATGGAGAGCCGGAGCCAAAAGGAAGGTTAACAGGATTTATTATAAGATAAAGATGAACTGAACTTGTTGGGAAGGTGGAGGAGTCCAGGAGGGATGCAGGGACGAGGAGCAGGAGGTCAGGCTCTGGGGATTCCTGAATAACAGGGAAGGCAGGAGCAGCAGGAACATGCATAAGTTTACATACATACATTCCATGTCCGACAAAGGAAAGACTGGTGAGCTGAGGGATATAAAGCTGTGAGGGAATCAGGAACAGGTGCAGGTGATCAGAGGTAACGAGTCTGGCGGCAGGTGATTGTGATGAAAGTCTGGATCACGGCATGAAACTCTGCTGTTCCTTGGTGGTGCAACGATTTTCCAAACCCTGCCCGATCCACCAAGCTCTTATCTATGTTTAAGAGCAAGCTAAAGAGTCAGCTTTTCAGGGAGTGTTTCCGCACTTAGTCTAATTCCTCAACTTGTCAGAAGGATTTGTCCAGCTCTTTGGCACAATTTGGCACTGAATTAGATGATATTATAAAACAGATCGAGTTCTAATTTAATAAAACGACTATTGCAGGGAGGGGAAGGGAAAATAAATAAATAAATGCATTGCACCACTGATTCTATTCTATTCTACAGCCATTTAGCAGGCACTTTTCTCCAAAGCAACGTACGTCTGAGACAAAGAACAACACAAGCAAGAATCAAACAAGAGGGGACATCATAGATAAGTGCCAGTCAGACTGCTGGAAGTCTAGTTAAATGCAGTTCTAGAGGCACAGATTGGTTTTTTATTCCCATTTGCACCTAAGTCCAACTGGAGTGGCAGCAGTCTGACTATTATCAATGCCGTTTCATTTCTTGTTTGTCTTGTTCTCAGTCTCAGATATAAGTTGTTGGAGAAAAACGTCTGCTAAAGACTGTTGAATAGAATAGAATAGAATAGAATAGAATAGAATAGAATAGAATAGAATAGAATAGAATAGAATAGAATAGAAT
>JBAMHX010000021.1:4582473-4609591 GCA_037177515.1 Pseudomugil tenellus
AAAAATTTCAGTGGAATAGCCCTTTACAAGCACGGCGAATCGGAAGCTACGAATCGGAAGCTAACTTCAGCCTCGTCCCAGTGGTGGGGGAATATTCTGGTGTGTTTTCATTGTTATTCATAGATATGTGATGCACGGGGTGTATTTCTTATAGGACTGCGTAATAGATTCTAGTCTACACTATAGTGGCAGAGATGGTGATTTATAACACTTAAAATGGAAATGATAAATGTAAATGTACTGTGGGGGATAGTTTATCGGACTGCGTGCATAGTTAACCAATATCGATGAACGTTTAACAAACAGTTAAACCAGAGGTGCCCAAACTGAAAATGAGCCAGTGAGCTGCGAGCCCAACACTGCAGCTTCAAGGATGAAACACAAGTAAATGTAAAAAGAAGTTATTTTAATTATTATTCAATAGTATTTGTATTTTTCAGGGCAAGTAAAATGTTACATTATATATATATATATATATATATATATATATATATATATATGCATTATTAAAGTTGACATGAACAGAAACATGATGAGTGAGCTGTTTATACTCAAACAGATCTATATAAATTACTACAGACGTAATAGACATAAGTAAGAGATATTGTTATTATCATCTGTCATTGATTCTGAAATGTTTTTTAAATATAAACATTGACCAGCGGGCCAAAAGTAAGTGGAGCCCCACTTTGGGCACCCCTGAGTTAAACGCTTTATTATTAAAGTATGAACAAAAAGCGGGACTATTTATCAGAGTTGCCACAACATCATCGTTTTAAGCTTTTTTTAATCTTGTTAAATGAAGTTTTTATTAAACAAAGCTTCAGAGAAATGTTTCCCTACTTTTTCTTTTGCTTTTGGTGTTTCTGATAAAAACATCGCTGCTTAAAAAAATATTAACCTCAAGACTTTTATGTTTTATTTCTGTTTTAAGTTAAGATAAAATATTTTCACTGAATGTACAGAAACCTCCATTTTAGTTCAAAGTAAAAAAAACCCGTTTTTTTAGTGAAGCATCAGTCATGTTCAGATGAAACGATATCTGTCACTGCTCTCATTTGGAGACTAAGATTAAACTATAATGTTCCAGACATTAAGCTCCTTTTAAATGCATAAATAAGGACATTTGTATCAAATGTTGTCAAACGGTATTGCTCACATATTTCCATGTATTTATGTGAAGTTTGGCTCTTAAAGATTTGGATCTTTTGCCTTGATTCTCTTAGAGGTTTCCTCATATCTTCTAGTTCAGCCTAGTTTAACAATCATAAATAGTTTGTATTTTGGTTTTAAAAGCCTTATTTTGATGTATCTTTTAGTTAAAAAGTTCAGATTTAATATTTAAAATAAAAGTTTTATTCAAATCTTTGAATGAATGGCTGAACTGAACCAGAACTCATCAAATAAAGGTCGTAGTCTGGATGAAAAGGATTTTCTCAAATGGAAATCATAATAAAACATAGTGTATTTATTTTATTTTTTAAGAGAGGATCGTGGCCGTTTACATTTTGAGAGGGAGATGTACAGGTTAAACATACGCTGTCCTGTGCAACACCCTGGGTTTCGGTGGGGCTGCTGCGTTCGTCGTGCATCTGCAAACTGAAAACTACTGTTGCCGGGTAAATCGTGTAGTTAGTGGAGAACATTAATGATGTTTAAATGTGACACATAAACAGCAAATCAAACATAAATCAAGATTTAAAATGTGCTTCCACACACCACGAGGTAACCAAGTTGCTGTACAGGTTAAGAAATAAACAATAAAAAAACAGTAAAATAAACAATACAAGACAAAAAAAAGAACAAATCTGGTTCTAGTTGTCGTGCTCGCTGGAGTTAAAAGCCAGATGCGTTTTAAAAAGAGAACAGTGGCTCCTTCTGGATGTCATTTTAGACTGGTTTCTGCTTTTTAAACCAGTTGCAGTTCATAACAGCGAATATATCATAGAAATAAACAAACATCTTCTTCTTCCTCACATTTCCACCTCTTTCTGACTTTATTTTTGGGGCATGTCCTACAAAAGCCAGTTCCTATAATACTGTTTCCTTTGGCTTCTTATACTACTGTTTGTACATGCTAACTTAGTTAGTTTTCCTGAAAAGCCTCATTTATAGTTCAGGTTTTTCTTTCTGAGCTTTGTAACATCTGCATCATGACATTTATATAATGCATGTCTAAACTTGGTAGCTTTGTGACCAATCAGAGCAGACAGGACCTTTCAACAGGCTGCTTGAAGGGACAGGAGCTAAAACAGCGTTTAGGTTAGTTAAATGGTGTCAGAAGAGTATCAGAAAAATAAAGATGTAAAGTTTCTCTCTAAGCAGATAGTAGACGTGTCTTATCACTACACGGCATCATTTTAGGTGCTCTTTCTTAGAGCATATAAAATGGAAAATAAATAAATGTGTATGTTTAATAGAAAAAAAAGTCATGAATTCACATGAACTATGTTCTTTTAACTTTTTTATAACATTGACACAATCAGTGAAGAAAACAGTTTCATCGCTACTTTAAGTGGATTTAATTGGAGGAAACCACTTCTCACACTCATATTTCCATGTGAGCATCATGTTAAATAACAACGTGGCATTATCTCCCCTTGCGTTGTGTGGCTCTTTTCCCATTTCTGCCTGCAGCCTGGAGGTAAAAATGGCCGTGGAGAAACGCCTTGCATTCGCTATTGTGCAGTTCCTACGAGATCAAACACATTGTGGTGCTTTGAATTCCGATGAGCAGGAAAGTCTGGAGGGTGGGTTGACTCGCTGTGTACAGTCCCTCAACGTTTTAGTAGTAATGTTGATTTAAAAGGAAATAAACCCGTTTTATTCTCACTGACTCTCCATTTTAGTTGCGATACAGTGCTTGGAGACCACCTTCAAGATCAGCTCCAGTGACTGCCATCTTGCAGTGCCACAACCACTTCGAGAGATATTCCTCAATGCTCTGCTTAAGGTGGGGATTGGAAAGGAAGCATATGTTTATTGAAGTAGTTACATTTATATAAGTTCCAGTTATTTAAATCTCATTAAAATGTTATATTGTGACTAGAACGACAACCTGACTTTACCAGAGACCTTCCCATCTCCAGAAGACATCGAACGAGCAGAACAACTTAAGAATGAAGGTAACGTTAACAAGCCTTGCTCCATAATCTTATATTAAACTATTTGCAGTCCATAATTCTACAGTGAGGAAGCTTATTCACAAGCAGAACATGTTCAAAGCAATCACCAACCATCCCAGGAGTTTGGTTGTGCTCAGAGAAAGTGCAAAAAACCAAAAGCCGCCTCTCAGTCAGCTTGTTAAATATTACATTTACAGCTCGTTCCATTAAAAAAAGTGTGGCCTGTTCAGAAAGGTTGTTGGAGAAACCCTCTTATCTCGTAAAAGAACAGGCTTAAGCTTAGAAAGCTGCATCTTAACAGGCCACAAGATACTTTTACAGGGATTCATATTTGATCTTAATCACTCTGATCTGAGATTCTGGCTGTCATGTTTACATGGATGCTTGATAAAGGAGATCTAGTCAGCTGTGTGTGTTTACATGATGTGAACTAGTTTTTCAAAAGAAGAAGACAGTGAAAATGATTTGATCACACATTTGCATGAACACCTTGTTGTATGGAGCCTTTCGGCGACTCAACAAGCCAGAACTGTTTAGGAGTTTCCAACACAAACGCTGCATCGGCCACAGTCCTGTTCTGTTGTGCTGCATCTTTCCTGAAACTCATCACATCATCTAACCCCCACATGGTACAAACATGCACAGAAAATGCAAACAATAATCAGAATAAGTGTGGATATGCTTATTTTTCCTGTTAATGGATTATGGAAAGGCTTAAACCACCCTCCTGATTGGACTGAAAATTCACTGCGGTCTCTTGGATAAGCTCAAGTGTTTACATGATGCATTTTAATTCTGATTGGACATTTGGATTAGATCAAAAGTGCTCCGTGTAAACACAGCTAATGACATTTGGAGAGACCAAATTATTGCTGCCTTCATGTGATATGGAAAAGATGATATTTTCCACTTGTAAAAAGGAAATTACGAGTTGTTCTGTTCAAGTGCTGTTGTGATCGTAGTATAATAAAAAAAAAGCGGGCATAAACTTTATGATAAGCTGCTACATGGGTAAAACAATCCTGGATGTAAATTTACGAGAGAAAAGTAACTTGTTGACTAACTGTAGCTAGCATCTTCTTTGTTGGGTTATAACAAAGAATAACAGCATTTTTATTTGACATGAAGAGGAAATGCACAAGTTGTTTATGCAACATAATTAAACAGCGAACTAACACGAGTAAAAACATTTAGCCTGCACATTTTTTACCATCCACATTTTGCTGCTGTCCGCCATTTTGAAAGATCAAATCCGACTTCTTCTCAGCAACTCGGATATCAAAATAAATTTCAAATTCTCCAGTGGAAATTATGACAAAATGTTCATGTGCAAATTTGACTTCGGCAAGTGATATTTTCCATAATACCCATAGCACTTAAAGGCAACATAAATGCAGGAAACCAAACGGAAACATTAAAGTATTCTAAAGAAATATGAGACCAAACGTCTGACAGTTGAAGGTTTGTCGAGTTGAGCTCATGCAACTGCATAATGGTCCCAAACACATCAATTTATCTACAACAGAATCAAGAAACATGTCAGTCTGGCTGAAATGCTGGGGTGCGATCCTTCAGTGCACGGAAGCAACACGATAGAGGTGTAGAGTTAAATTCCTCCACTTCAGTGTGAGACAGGAAATACTCCATTAAGCTTCTGCTGCTGAATCAAGCCCCGTGCAAACTTCAGTCTACTGTTTGTAACCCCCCCACTTCCAGGGAACAATCACATGAAGGAGGAGAATTACAGATGTGCAGTGGAGTGCTACACCAAGGCCATAGATCTGGACCTCAGAAACGCTGTTTATTACTGCAACAGGTATGAACTGCAGGAGCAGCAGGAGTTGTGCTTCTGTTGAGGCGAAAGCCGCATTAATATTCAGCTGAATGCTTTGCAGGGCTGCAGCACACAGTAAACTGGGGAATTATACCGAGGCGACTGGCGACTGTGAAAGAGCCATTGGGATTGACCCAACCTACAGCAAAGCATATGGAAGAATGGGGTGCGTTTCATTTCTGTTCCTCCCTCTGTAGCTTTTTGAAATCTATTAAAAGAGCTTTTCTCTACGGCTTCAGTTTGGCTTTGACGGCTATGAACAAGTATCCAGAGGCCATTTCTTACTTCAAGAAAGCTCTGGTGTTAGACCCTGAAAATGACACGTACAAATCCAACCTGAAGATTGCAGAGCAGAAGCAAAAAGAAGCATCCAGCCCAGTAAGTTAAGCAAATCCTGCTTTTATTTTCTGCTCCTGTACCATTACACACCCACATACATCGTCTTCTAGCCACGTTTCTCTCTTCTTTTGCACCACAGATAGCTGCTGGTTTGGGATTTGACATGGCTAGCTTAATCAACAACCCTGCCTTCATCAGCATGGTAAGACTCCTCATATCTATTCCACATATCTGAGTTTGGCATTCAGGAACCTTCCGATTGGTCCCACGAGAGAGTTATTGTCTCATGGTAACGTTCTCGTCTGTGGGAGGAGAATCCAGACTTGTTAAACGATGACACATGGGAACGTCTGACGGGTCAAGAACTCTTCTGCAAGCATGCCAGAGTTTTATTGGAGCAGTGACAAGACATATCTAAATGTGAGCGCTGTGTACCTGCACAGCGATGAGTTACGGGCTGCTTTTCCCAATAAAGCTGCCAGTGAGATCAGCCATAAATAGTCTGACGGGAGGCACACAATGCACTTCAGCTGGATTTTTTCTTCACAGGCTGCAAGTGTTATGCAGAACCAACAAGTGCAACAGCTGTGAGTTGAGACTTGCTTTTTATTTCGTTGGGATCAGATCATGTCGGTTATAGTTTTAAAATGAATCTCATTGTCGGCTGACCTGCTGTGTCTGTGTGGCCAGTATGTCAGGAATGATGTCTAATGCAGTTGGAGGTCCGGCTGCAGGAGTGGGAGGACTGTCAGACATCTCCAGCTTGATTGAGGCGTAAGTTGGCTGTTGACTTTGTTACTGTTATTTATTTTAAAAGGGAAGCAAATATTTTTATATCAATTATTTGATATTGAGGAGCAGATCAGATATCAGTAATGCTCCAGCTGCAGATGATCTACTAACATCCGTAATAGGACAATAGCTTTATTTATTTTTATTCGTTAATATTTATTTTGTTTTTGTATTATTATATAGTTAAATAAATTAACTGCTTATAACAGTTTGTCTTTAACTGTAAAGCATCAGATTTCAGATTTTATTAGTACTATCATTATAAGGCAAGGCTAATTTATTTGTATAGCGGGATTCAACACAGGGTGATTCAATGTGCTTTACAGAGCATTAAAACAATACAGCAAGAAAGAAATAAAAAAATAAAAATTCAAACTTATTAAAATCATGTAGATAAAAAAGCTAACAATTAAAAATGATTAAAATAATGATTAATTTATTATTACAAAACATAAACATTAAGGTAATATAATTTTTTTTTAATTATTGAAATGCAGCTGAGAACAGGAAGGTTTTTAATCTGGATTTAAATAAACTGAGTGTTTCAGCTGATCTGAGGATTTCTGGGAGTTTGTTTCAGACATGTGGAGCATAGAAGCTGAATGCAGCTTCTCCTTGTCTTATTCTGACTCTGGGAACTGATAAAAGACCAGATCCAGATGACCGGAGGGGTCTGCTGGGTTCATACCGGGTCAAGAGGTCTCTGATGTATTTTGGACCTAAACCATTCAGAGCTTTATAAACCAGTAACAGAACTTTAAAGTCTATCCTTTGACTGACAGGCAGCCAGTTTAAAAACCTCAGAACTGGACTGATGTGTCCACTTTCTTGGTCTTAGTGAGGACTCTAGAAGAAGTCCTCATATAAGAAGTCCGCCTTATAAGAAGAGCAACAATCTGTCCAGGACTTGCCTGATAACTGTGGATAAGCTGCAGCTCCCCTGCAGCCAGGAATTGGAAGACGTGGCATAAAATATGAATGGATGGATAAACTATCATTATAATAATCCAGAAATAAGGATGGAAATGAACGCCAGTATATGACAAAGATGTGATTCTGTTGTGAAAATTCTTGCTTAGACAACATAAAGAAATAACAAAAAGAATATCCAGAAATGATCCATCCGTCCAGATCTGTCCCGTTCCAGAGAAATTCCCAAAGTGTGAAGAAGCTGAAATTTTAGGTCTAAAATCATTTTGGGAAATAAGGCAGTAAAAATTCAGCAAAATGTTGCTTTAAATTCTTAATTTATCGCACATTTGACAATAAAGGAAATTTATCTAAAGAGAAACATAAGCGGTAAGCAAGTTATTCCCTCTGTGCATCAGGGGACAACAGTTCGCCCAGCAGATCCAGCAGCAGAACCCCGAGCTGATCGAGCAGCTCAGGAACCACATCCGGAGCCGCTCCTTCAGCGGCAGCGCCGAGGAGCACTCATGATCTTTTCAGGTATTCCCACATTTACAATCAAACTGAACAGAAACACAAATCTATGCATTTTTAAATCAACGTGGAATATTTCCTTTCCAGCCACACTTTATTTGTCCCTTCCCCTGAGGACGAGCCACCATGCGGCGCAGTAACAATCTCTACACCCATTTCTTTAAGTCCAATCCCCGGCGCAGCTGGAACGAAGAGACGAGGATGGGGTTGAAGGCACTTTACTGTGACTGAAAGGCCCTGAAGTGGAGGCAGGAGGGCCTGTAGACTGGAACATGAAAGGAAACATCCCACACAAGTAGGAGGAAAACATACCGTAAAGCCCTAATTCTAAAAAACTCATGGAGAGGACGTGTGAATCCTTTCCTCAGAGCTTTGACATCAGGCAGAAATCACGTTTTATCTGTGCTGAAACTTCTACCGTCTTCATTCTATGAGTTTAGGATCCATGTCTGGTCAGGGAGGAATGTAAATGCATCGCCAGCCTTTCTCAAACAAATACACATCTGCTTTACTTTCTTTATTCTATTTTTGTAGTCGGAAATCTCTGTACTTATTTTTTGCAAAACCATTCAGTCTTTCAACACATTGCTTTGTAATCACCTTTTTGGATGAGGTGCACAGCAGTGTTTGCAGCCTTTTTGTTACGTTGTTACAGCACTTTAGCAGAAATAAATCCTGTCCCCTTTAAGCAGGTTTAATAACCGATGAACCACATGTTCATAGTTTATTTAGCATGCTCTAAAATCTGGTATTTCAGCTCAGATACTTTATGGAAACATGTAGGTATGCTAAGGCAGTACTGGATTTTGTCTAATACATATGAATAAATGTGTTGAAATGGAAAATCCACTTACATGGTCATTATTAGTCTCGTTATTATAAGTGTAATTAGACATTCTGCCATCAGGATACCCTAAAAAATGAGATTTTATGTCTCAGTGAGACTTTCGTGATTAAATAAGAAGCAGATAAATTATGACTGTTAGTGTGTTGTTACAAGATGTAAGAGTTCATGTTAAATCAGACTAACTTAATGTGTTTTGCCTCCTTTTTAAGTTAATGAATTATATTAAAAACAGTTACAGAGGGATGGAAAGAAAATATAAATGTATCATCTAATAAAGAAAATATTAGAACCAGGCAGGATTGGCCTTAAATCTGCCATCTTAGTGGTGTGCAGTTAAAAAAATATATTGACTCATTTGTTAATGAAATTTCTATTTAAACAGAGTATCTGTCTTATTTCTGGTTAATTAAAAACATTATAGGTGTCTAATTCTTCAGCGTTATGTGGTGATAAAATACACGAGTGATCACTTTGTTTCTAATTCACACTAAAGACATCATCAGTTCATGAATGTTAATATGTGGAGTTAATATTCCTCATCGAATGGTCTAAACAAGACCTGATGGCGTCAGTGGGAACACTGGGACTTCTATTAAAAAAGCACATGATGTCTTTTCATTTTAATAAACATCAGATTTGAGATGTTTTATTCAGCCTCTGTTAGATAATATCATTTTTATCTGCAGAAGTAATCCTGTATATCAGTATACGTTGCTCCTTTTGCCTGGAATAAAATTCTCTAAATTCATTTAAATAAATTTGTGAGGACAGTGAGAGTAAAAACGGCTGGTTATAAATGCTTTGCCTGAACAATCTGTTCCTATTTAGCCTGCAGTGACTGAAGATTAAAGTCTGAGGTCTTAAATCCCTGATGTTTTATATCTGCATATATTTATTATAATTTTATGTTTTTAGATTGTTTACTGCTGCTGACCTGAACGGCTGTCAATTCAATTCAATGTGTATTTTTCCACAATCATTTATGTAACACACAATTTAATTCTACATTAGTTTTGTGACACCCAAAAAAGCAAAGCTTGTAGCCTCATCACCGTAGCAAAATGCTAAGTACAAAATAATAATTGATAGGTCATGATGACAGGATGGATTAAAACGCTCAATATATGTCCAGAATCTGGGAAGATAACTAAACAGAATAAACAAATAGAGAAAAGTCATGAGAATAAAAGCACCTGCATAACTGGCCAATAGATGAAGCTTTTAATTCCTTTTAAATATTCTAAGTGTGGAAGATTTTTTACATTTTTGTCCAGTTTGTTCAATATTCGCAGGCCCGTACTACACATGCTGAGGTGAGTACTTTTTATTCTTCTGAATTTACCTCTTAAAAACTCTTTTGTGCCTAGTATTATATTCATGAGATGAAGTGTAGACAGGGATGAGTTTGCAACATCTTCTCTTTAGCTTATGGACGACATTAAACATTGTGCAAGCATTTTGATAAAGGTTTATATCAGGAAGGTTTAAGATATTGTATCTATGGAAGAGATCACTGTATGAGCAGTCGATGTGGACCATGAAATGGCTCCTAATGAGGCTGTACGTCTCAGCAAATAGATTTTAATCTAAAGAGTTTTTATTTCTTGGTTAAATAAAGGTTACTAGTAAAAATAGAGCTCAAGTTTAAGTATAACAGGTTAACAGAAACATAAGTTCGCTTCCATATATTGACTGAGGTTTATAAGTGACGATAAACTTTCTTTTTATATTAGAAGCTATTTTCAAAATAAGATCACATGAATTTTAAAGTCTGGTCTATGTTCAGATTGATTTATTCCACTTCTAAAGATGTATCATTTAAAGGTTTTGATTGACCTTTAACCTCAGGAGAAGGAAACTAATCCATCCCGTAATATTCTACTACTCTTCTCTTCAGAATCCATAAAAGAACAAAATAACAAATAAAATCAAAGTTTACATGGAATTTATTAACATTATACACATTTACAGAATTATTTAAGGAAAAAGATTTATATTATTAACAACTCATTTTAAAATACAGTATTATCCCCTAGAAGTTGCAAAAAAAGACGAGTGAAATATCAAGTGCACAGTTCAACAGTTGGTCCATTCATGTCTAAAAATGCAAGAAAAAAGTCGGCCTTTCTAGCATTCGTTGCTCGTATACGGACAGATCACACACACCTGTGCGATGTCATCATACTCGTATGTCCTCTTCAGAAATGTGTCTGTGAGTCTCAGTCCGGAAATGCTCTGGAACAAAGAGGAAGAGGAGGTTAACTGCGAGAGAAAAGCAAAGACGCAGATGCAGAGCGCTTCGGATTTTACCTGCAGACCCTGGACGGAGGAGAAGACTGTGAGGGGCAGCGACATGGAGGCACCGGGACCGAGTTTCCCCAGCTGTCGCCCCGATATACCGCACCAGTGGATGGACCTCATGTTGCACATCTCCAGCACCAGATCCATGGTTCTTTCGCTGCAGTGTGAATATGAACTGGAAGTTATTGCTATCTGGACACTAAGTCACGTAGAATTGAAGTTTTGATCACGTCGGTGGGTTTGCACCTGCAGTTGGTGATTTTACAAACGATGTCGAACGGTTCCTCGAGGTTTACGGTGTCAGGGATCATCTCCAAGGACAGTCTAATGTCTCCGTAACCCGGAGCCTGAAGGACAAACAGGGATAAAACTAAATAAAAGGTTAAGAGACAGAAAAAAGGACACATTTAGCAGAAGAGGACAGTAATCTGATACCATTCTTTGCAGCTGACTGGTCTGCAGCCTTCCTCTCTCTCCAAGATTGGTCTTCCACACAATGTCGAGCTTGCCTATAACCGTCACACCCTTGATGACCCCGGCCTTCTCTGCATACTCCGGTTTCGGCTTCAGGCAGTATAAATACTGCCGCGTATCCATGGGTTGCAGGTAGGACATTTTCCCAAACGTGGACTCGCTGCAAGGCGAAGAACGACAGCTGAGCAACGACTGTAAATGCGCGAGTCTGAACCTGACCGGTAGCAAAGACAGCTTTTACCCTTCATCTCCACATGCGACCGTGTTGAGCTCCGTCACATTGTACATCATAGACGGTTCCAGAGACACTTTCTCCATGAACATAGGTGAGGTAGTGATGTTCTGGATCTGAGCCTCCAGAAACACTTCATCCGTCTGGAACGGAGAGGTCAGAGGTCACGCTTATACTCCTTAATAACAATTATGTACTGTTACATAATCTCCCAGGTGAACTGAGCAACACCTTTATTTTATTATTAACTAGTAAAAGGTTAGATTTGTTGAATAGTCTACAACACAAAAGGATAAATTCACTTTTTTTTCGTACATAACATTTACTTAAAACAAGACTTTTTAGGGGTTATGAAGACTTTCCTAACAATAATGAGGCTAATGAAGCCTCTGCAGCTTGAAGTAGAGAACAAAGAGGAAACGCTTTAAGCTGCTGATGCTTGGAAACGGTTATGCTTTTGCACATAGAGCTGGATTCCCGGCCAGTGCAGAGAAGAGGACAAAACCTCCCTGAAGCAAATGTGAACTTATCCTTTCAGCTTCTCTTCAGGTGCAAGGAGTCATTTAGTGACTATTTCAACATGTAGACATTAATTAGTCTATCTGGCGTGCTCAGTGTACCTTTGAGGATGTGTTAGTGCAGTGCTGAGGAACACAGTAGAGGCTGAACAAGTCTGACTGAGTATTTACCATCCACGTTGATCACATTGGTCTCTCATGCATCAAGCAGTTCAACGCTGCTTCCCAACTAAATAAGTCAAAATGGTTTGATTTGATTTGCGCAGCAGCTATGAGGGAGAAAATGGTTTGATCAGGTAAAAGGTAAAGTTGTGTCACAGGGCTCTCCTCCAATCAGAGGCGGGGATAAGTGTCTATTCGAATTAATAGCAAAGATCTTTGACTTGTCATTTTTAGGCTATCCAGGTAACCAGGTATTTGGAAATCCCATAATCAGTGTGGTTTTAGACATTGCTGATGTTCCCTCAGATCTGAACCAGAGGTCTGCAAAAGACTAAAAGGACTGAGACGATGTTGGACTTTTAGCCTCCTTTTATGGAGCTTTTCACAATCCCACATAGATGAAGACACTGGGACCAACACAGGCCCAGAGTGGGATCATGTGATATGTCAGCATAAAGACAGGAGATGCTAACTGGCGAAGGATCGCTTGACTTACGGCCAAGTTTATTTGGACCTATTGTGATGGAGTCAATATGGCGATAACTGCTATTTCCAATACTACATTTGATACTTTAAATATCACGGTAGTGTGGTAATACACGTCATTTGTTTTCAGAGCGAGTCTTAGGCAACAATCATGCCCATAAACCAGCACAGGTGTCTTCTGTGTCACATGACTATAGTAGCCAATCAGATGTGCATATCTTTGCTTTTATTCATTCTTATTATTATAATATTCATTTTCATACAATTTATTTTATTAATTATAAATTTATTTAATCTTCAATTCTACTTTATTTTATTCAGGCTTTTCTTTTTGTTTATTCCTGTCTCTATTTCGTTTTTATATAATTGGAAATAAAATAAAAAAAATAAAAAGATTTACCTCAGTGACACATATTTACAATTTGAAACATTTTGCATCACTTTATGGGAAAAATCGTCTTCAGAACTACCTGATACTTGTCTTCTGCCCACTAACAGGTTCCAGGGAGAAGATTACACCGCAATAAATTTGACATATTACTTGGTAGTAAATGGTAAAAGTCCAGAGCAAAAAGATTTGTTACATTTCTTTAAAAAGGACAAATAAAGACCACTCACCACTTTTTCATGGGTCGGGCCTTATGGAATTTAACCATTCCATAATATATTATATATTATATATATATATAATATATATATTCCATATTTCATGTTACCTTTGCGGTAAAGATAGGAATGTACATGAGTATTGATGTTGGTGAAAAACTACCAAAAACTAATGATGCTGTATCGAAAGGTAAAAATACTGGTAATGCTGAAAATATTTCAGAACAGCTTAGAAATGTCATTTTGACTCATTCTGCTCTTTAACAACTGAAAAGAACACAACTTTGGGGAACTTTGCAGCTTTTTGGATGTTTTCTGGTGCAAATTGTACCAAAAAGTTTAACAAGGAACATAAACTAAATCCATCTCTTTCCTGTAGAGAGCTATCTAAGGTTTTCGAAGAATATTTTATTGTGTTCAAGTAAATGAAACAAATAGAAATTTAGTGTCATCACAAATTAAAATAGCTTTTGATAAAAAAAGACTGTCACATAAAACCTTATATGTAACACAGATATTTGAAGACTTCATATGAGAACACAGTAATTTTATCTTTATGGGGTGAAATATTTGATGCTTTGAGAGAACAACACTCTATAACAGTCACATGTTCGTGCAACCTCCACTTTACAGTGAAATTCAATGAGAAAAAAGCAGATTAGTTCATGCCTGCAGTTCCTAATTTTATATCTGACCATAAAACTCTGAATAAAGTTCAAATCAAATGACAGAGCTCGGCATCTCCATGCAAAGCCATTTCAGCCAAATCTCACATCATAACAGGAAAACAGTCACATGTCTGTTAGGTTAGCTTGACTTAACAAACAATCAAAGGATTGAAATATAATTTTCAATTTTGGTAGTTAAATCACAGAAATTTGGTCTAAAATACCGTTAAAATGTGGCTTATGTTTGTGGTCTGACGAAATCATATCCTTCTTTACAAATCGAGACAAATCCAAACATATTCTGTAAATGTCCCAGTGATTTCTTAAACATGCCTAATACCACTCCCACCCACCACAATTCAACACCGCAAACTGGAATTAAAAAGTAACAAAAGCCTGTGAAGGATGAGTTTGCAAGAAAGCGCGAGCATGCAAAGAAAGGGCAAAAGAAAAAAAAGATGGAGGAGGAAATATTCAGACTATTCCTCCCAATCTTCTATTTTTGCACCTTTCTCTGAGCTCAAAAAGTCCGCGGCAGCAGAAAAAAAGGATGAAGAGAAGCGAACGTTGAGCCATGAGAACAGAAGAAAGCATTACCACAGAACTCAGGTCACTCTAATGGGGGGAAATAAAAATACAAGACATAATGAACAAATGAAGTTACATGCAAAAGTTGATGACAATGAATATTTGCAGTCAAATATATAAAAAAACTGATATGAAAATGAGAAAAAATAAATAACTAAATAGAAAAAGCTTTTTGCTTCTATCAGGAAAACCTTTGATTTCTGGGAATCCAAAGGTTTTCCTAGAGGTCACATCTAATGCTAACTGCTTCTAGAAGCATCTGGAAATGCTCTGGACTATGACATGAAACATGAAATAAAGCGTGCTGCTCTCAACATTACGCTGATGGCGTCTGCGGTGCTACTTACCTCTGCATTGTAAAACTTTGTCTTCACATCCAGGGGCTTCAAAACCTGATTAAAAATAGATTGAAAGCTGAACGCGGGACTTTTCTCCCCCTCCATTCCAACACGAATTCAAATCTACCCTAAAAGCGAGCGTCCAAAGCTCCACCGAATGCACACAAGGGTGGGGACCTGGATGCGCTCTGATGTAGGTGTGTGGCATTTCTCGAGCCAACTCCAACAACGCTGCAATATCTCTCACCTGGAATTTGAAGAACTTCCGAAAATAGAGCTTCTCTCCGTGTTGAGAGGTGTAACTGACGGCGCAGACTAATCTGGAGGTGGGGAAACAGAACGCAGCGATTCCAAACGGGAAAACAAAAGGCCTGAATTATGCTTAGTGTGAAGATGTACTCACATGTGTGTTCCTATTTCTTTGACTTCATGGTGGATGACATCATCGATGCAACACTCAGGTTTGAGCTCCGCTACTGCAGAGTTGGACGCAGAGAGATTGAGTCTCTGTGAGCTCGTCTGCAGATCAGCCTGATGGGGAATCATGTCGCAAAACACTTCAGACATACGCGCAAACAGGAGTCAAACGGATGTTTTAATTATTTCCTCTTTGAAATACCTTGACGAGAATGTCTTTTACGATCTGGTTGCTGTCGTTATGCACGCTTATGTAACTGGAGAAGGTCTCACCGAGGAAAATATTTCTGTTTAAAAAGAAAAAAATGAACCGTCAGACATGAAAAGGATGTTTAATGTCACATAAAGAGCAAGCAAAAGGTTTAATACCCAAAGTTCTGCGGTAATGTGAGCATTTCTCCGAGCATTAACGTCTCTGCGCCTTTAATGGTGGAAGGATCCTCCCTCATAAGTTGACTAAACAAATCTCCTGTGAAGACAAAAATATGGCTTCTTATGAGTTTAACTTCCTGGTTACATAACGAACATCACAGAATCCTAAATTCAGGATTACGCTATAAATCTGCAAACCTTATTTTATGCACACACTTTATGGTGCTTAATAGTAACTCGTGAGTGTTAAAGACAGTCGTGGTTTATTTTTGGAGTCCTTTTATCACACATCCCTGCATTTGATGTAAATCAGAAACTATTTACATTTGGTAATTAATAGTTGCAGGAGTGAGTTTGAGATGTTTTTTTGTTTAATCTTTTAGAGCAGCTAAACTTTCTATCTTAGTCCTGATCATCTGAGATGCGCGAAATGCCGTAAACCAATCAGATTAAACACGACGCATGAGACGGTTGCCTCATCGGTTCATTGCTGGACCAGTAACCAGCTCCGTTTTCTGCTAGATGAGTATTAAAGCTGTTCATGAAAACAAGTATATTTACTTTTAATTTATTTTTTTATTTGCAATAATGTGCCTCAACCCCTGTATCACAGAACAAATCTAATATCTTCTGTTGAAGCTCCTCCTCTCTCTTTCTGGTGCATTTTCGGAAGTGAACCATGCTTCAAATTGTTGTTTTTTTTCTGAGATTTCTATTTGAATCCCAAACAGTTTCCATCTAGTGGTGCAGTGTGGCAGGTGGTGGTTCGGGTCATGCTTCACATGTCTTGTAATAAACAAAGTTGCTAAATGGAAACAACACTAAGAAGGAAGATAAAAGCAAAAGCAGCAGCTTTGGCCCTACGAGAAAAGAATTTGGGAATTCCTTCCAGCTGCACACACTGTGTTGACTTCTTATTTCAGATTTTTTTAAATGCAATTTAGTGCTGGTTGTCATTTGGGTGAAAAAACAAGTATGTGTCTTGTGTGTTTTTTTTTAAAATGATTCTATTGTGCAATTTCAAAAACCTTAAACTTAATAAGCAGGAGGAGAAAAACAGACAACATGTTCTCCTCATTTATCCCAGTTTAACCTCCTTCCGACCTGTGAATCAGACATCATTTCCAAGCAAATATTCCCCCAAAATATTAGTTTAATTCCAAATCCAAGAGTTAAAAATAAGAAAATGGAAAGGCTGTGTCATACTTGTCTAATAATAATAAATATTAATAATAAATATGCTTCAAACTGCTTAATAATATCAACAAAAGTATGACGGTAAGATTAGCCATCACTGCAGGATTTACAGGAATAGAGGGGCAAAAAAACCAAAACAAAACAAACTTTTTTGATGCGCTTCATGACTTGATTTCACTTTCCTACTACTATTTTTATTTTACCTAGAAGTGTCAGTGTGATTTATGGCTTATGTGGTGTTCAGTTACCAGTGCCATGCTCTTTCTGCACTCCTCTAAACTGAAAGACAAGCAGTTAAATGAAAAACCTGAACATGTGACATAAAAGCAGAATAAAATCTGAGAAAACTTATCATATTTGCAAAATTAACTCATTGGCTGCCAAATATGTCCAAAGATGTCTTCTGTTTTTTTACTGTTTCTTAGTGGAAAGCTTATTTGACTGGTTCTCGCATCAAAACTTCCCCAAAATGTGCTCTCTGAGTGACCCAACACGATGTGGATGTGCTCCGAGTGCGCACTCCGAAGACGCCCTGACGCAGTCACCCAGTCAAATTGGTCTTTCACATCTGCAGTCTCACAACACAACACAACACAACACAAAACAACACAACGCGGGTCTAAAAGACCAGCAGAACAGGACTCTCTGCTAAAGTAATGATGACTATAGTATGAGACCTGCATTAAACAAGCTACCTTAACTAGCAGTAATGGCTGAGTCATGTTCTTATTTTCTGTCTATGGGTGCCATCTCTGGGTCCACTTGAGGTTACAGAATCTGCTCCAGTTTCCTACCACATGAAGGTTAAGCTACAGTCTATTTTAGCATGGGTCCCTTGCAACCAGTATGAAAACAGCTCGATTGTGCGATGATGATTTAGGATTAAGCAACTTAATTCTAGTTGACAGAGGAAACAGCAGAGTGGACACAAAAGCCGATCCACAGTATGGAGACCCGTATTATTCATAATTAAATAAATAAAAACAACATTAAATAAATAAATACAACATTTTTAAATAATATATGACCATGAAATCATGAAATAAGGCCACTTTGTTATTTTATTTCATAATAACATTTTATTATCAACTCACTAAGTTAACCCAGAACTTTCCACTCAAGATGGATGCACGTTCATATACAAGAGGTGGCGCTCGGAGGTTCTGACTGTCTGTGGTTCTGACCAAACACAAACATGGACAAATCCAGAGCAGCGTATTTGATCACAGATGAGCAGAATATCATTATACAAAAATTGAGGAATTAAAAATACAATATGGGCAAAAACAACACTGTTGCTGCAGCAAAAGCAGAAAATAGAGACTCCGTTAATGCGGACATTCGCCAAATCTTCCAATATACTGTAAAATAATGGGACCATATAAACTGACAGCATTTAGATCACTGTATTACAGTACAAACATTACTGGGAATGTTTCATTTACATAATATTTGGCAGTTCTTTAAATGATCAAATTCCATGTGAGCGTGTTATCGCTATATTGAGCATATTATTTCCAAGGTGTCCTGAACGCAGCACAGCTGCATCTCATCCAAAGTTTCGTTTTCCGTCCTCAGTTATGTGCAACAAAGTTTGACACAGCAAATCTTGATCACGTTATAATTTAACTATAGCTGCAGAACAGGCTGTCCAGGCTGAAATGGATTTTTAAAGCAAGAAAGTAAGTCATCATCCCTGCTGGTAGGAATATTCAGCCAAGTCCAGCAAATTAACAAGTTGTGCTGCTGAACTCTTATCATTCACTGCAGGTGAACAAACTTGGTCAATAGAAGTCAATATAGATTATATTGAGGTTTGAAGAAGACTGCATTTAATTTCCACGAGGGGGCTTGAAATAACAGCTTTATGGACTTTCTATTTTACTTTGTTCAAACCATCAAGAAATTTAAAAAAAATCTGATTTCTTTATTAGTTTTATCAATGCAACAAAATATAATACATTACTATAATAATGGAAGTCATTAACCATAACCAGCTTCGTAGTAAAGCTTATCCCAGTTCCTCAATGTTTGTCTGAATCAATCCAGAGAATGGATCCAAGTCCGGGCTGAATCAATCCCACTGCGTAGTAGTACAGGTGTCTGCTTCGGAGCAGGTTAGTAGTTCAGCTGTTGCTGCAGTGATGCAGCTCAATCAAAAGTAAAACAGCTTCGTATTACAGGCCTCTGGTGCTAAATTTCTCTCAAACTGTTGTAAATGCTGACAAATTGTCACGCTCTATTTGATCTGCTAAAATCACCAAAGCTGCAGAAACTCTTCATCTCTGACTGCATGGTGTGTCAAGGAAAACAAATCGATGAACAAGCCACTAACCCAACCCCCCCAGCTTTGATTGGCTGAGCAAGTCATTCTTCTAAAAACATTAGGAATTAAATACACCATTGTGGAAAAGGTTATTATGAAATAAAAACACAAAGTGGCCTTATTTCATGATTTCATGGTCATTTATCTATTTCAAAATGTTGTATTTATTTATTTAATGTTGTTTTTATTTATTTAATTTTGAATAATACGGGTCTCCATACCACAGCCGTATGCTTTTATGATATAGAAGAAGAAAGAAAAAACATGCTATTTTAAAAGTTAAATAATTTTTTTTGGATATGGTTTACATAAAAAATGATTAGTCGTACCAAGGGTTACTCAAGCTCACCTGGAAGATCTCGATCTTCACATGTTACAGGCAGGTTTGTGAAGAGTGTCGGTTTTGTCAGTCGCATCACTGTAATGCAAAGAAGTACTGGTTAGCAACCAGGCATGCAGCAACATCCGCTGCTGTGCTCATGTCTTTGCTTTTATTTCATCATCTTTTCGCAGCAAAGTTGGAAAAACAATAATATCATTATAAGGAAAGTCTACAAGGAACATGTTTAATAGGTTTTTTCAGGAAAAGAAAAAGTCAGAGTTATGGAGAGACGCTCGGCATGTTCAAAAAGTCTGTTTAATCCTAGATGGAACCGTCTTACAGACCTATACATCAGGTACGTCAAAGTTTTAGGCCATAAAGGGCTTTAAAATGACTCGTAAAGCTAATGTATAATAGGGAGGCATGATCTCAGCTTTTAGAAGATGTAGAAGACATAAAGAAAAATATGCAAATGTGTAATCAAAAATTATACATAAATATCAAAACAATTAAAAGTTAGCCTTTTGAGCTTTAATATTTTCCAAAAGTCAAAGCTTCAAAAGTTGTCTACAGCTTAAAATGACTGAACATTCAATAGATGACAGTAATAACATGCAGCTCAACAAGAGGCTTTGCACCATCCATACATGTTATATGAGGAAAACCGTGAAGGAGACATTTTCAGCACTTTTAATAATTATTTCTAAAGTGTCGTGAGACTTTTGGGTATCTAAAGTTGTTGATCTTGTAACCGACTAAGAATGTATTTGTCAATCAGTAGCTTAATCCGTTTCTCATAGTGACCAACAAAATTTTAGATAGATGACAAACGCAAAAATAATTTCTGGAAAGCAATGAAACAAAAGTGAGTTGGGAGCAGCTAGCTACAGAAACCAAAACTGGGGTTTTTAGCTTACATTTTTGGGAAAGCAAAAATAAAAGCTTATCCTTTACGATATTATACCATTCATGGGGAAATAGTAATCTGTAATGTAATGTAATGACTAAGAATCTTGTTAATAAACAAACAACTGTATGACAGTTAGCGCAGTTAGCATCTTACAGCAGCGACAGCTAACTGCTACATAAATAAAAATTTGTTCTGAAAACCTACTGAATATAAAAGTGTGTTATAATTAAAAATGCATACCCTTTAAAGCAAGCAAATGCTCTTGTTTTGTCTGATTTACATCCATTCTGACAGCGGAAAGAGTTCAATTAGCCTATAGGCTAACCACTTGTTTGTCAGTCTTGCTAATGAACTTTGACCCAACAGGAAGTGAAATTCTTCTTCGTTTACTAAATTAGACACACAGAAAGCTACAGTGTCAGGCTACTGCTCCTTCTGGGGATGGCTGTTAAAACAGGATTTTCTTTTAAATAAAGTTTTGTTTATATGTGATTTGTTTACTTGTTTTTTATTTTTAATAAAATGTAACTGTATGAACATTCTCTCATACGTTTAATATCATTCACACAATGTATTGTGATACAGTTTATGGTTGTGGTGTGCAATGTAATTAAGCACTCGACTGACATCTTGTGGTGATGATCTTTATTGCATTAAGTGATGACTAACACTAGAATTGCATGTGAAGAAAAAAAAATCCAGAGACAATGTTAAATATGTCAATATTTTAACTATGAGTGTTTTATTTAAAACAGAGAAAACAAAAGTGTCACAGCACAGGGTATAAATTTAACTTTCACAGTGACACAAACATATTACATATTCAACTTTGAGGAGCAAAATAAAAAACAAACAAACATTGGTTTAAAGGAGGAAAAAGTAGTACATAGAGAAAAAAGAAAAAGCAAAAACAACAACAACAAAAAAATAATACATAGAAATTCAGGAACAAAACCAGAAATACAATTAGACTTTGCATTTTGTTACTTCACACAACCAAATATTATGACAACACAAAGTTAACAATCAAATTTGTTGTTATGCAGAAGATCTGAAAACTCCAGGTTCCATACGCCTGCTTTTCATGTGCATTCCTGACTGAGCAGAGGCTGCAATATTAATGATATCTTGATTATTTTAAAAAAGTACATAGTGCTGAATGTAAAGCACAATCAACACATCATATACACCTGCAGTTAAAAATGTAGAATAAAACAAACATAATAATATCAAGATAGTAAACAAAAACAGACAAATTCAACAGTTAATCCAACTTTTTGGATTTAAAGCAGAAAACAGGCCATTTTTTATTTTATTGATCAATTATATACATTAAAAATAAATACTTACATGAGCACTTTCATTTGTTTCTGGGCGTTGCCACTGTCCTTTGGATAAAATTGCAAAGACAACCAAACCAAAAGTCACAATGAGGATCCCAATTAAATTTGCAAACTTGGCTTCCACAGGTAGTGATTCATAAGCTTCTCCGGCGGCTCCTTTGCTGCAGTAAAGAAGGTCAAAGATTTACTTATACTCTTGCATTATATAGTGTTTTGGCATTTCAAATAGTACCAAACTGACTCCAGCATGATGAAGCTTTATGTGTTGTGCATTAAAGATGATGTGATGTCGTCATCTAGTGGAAATTTGAGTACTTACAGCGAAAGGAGCAGTTTCTCATTTATCCCACTGATGCAGGAGGTCACACTCAGGATTAAAACTGCTTCCCCCAGCCAAACATGTACGGGTTTTAGCATGGACCGGAACCGTGGAGGAGAACAAGGCAACAAGAAGCCAGCAAATCCGATGACCCACTATCCAAAACATGTGTTGAGTAATACTACCAGCTGCTTAAAATCGTTTAATCCTCAAATACAAACAGGAAAACACAGAGTTTGTGCTAATATTGGCTTTCCATACCTGACATGCAAACACCACCACGGTGCTGATGCCCACCCAGCTGTGCAGAGAGTACATATCAGGGATTTTTGCCGCTCTGTGGAAGTCAAACACAGCACACAAGCCCAGGATGGACAGAAGCAGAGCCAGAAGCATCAGCCCAGCATGCACCAGTTTCCAGGTGTACTTGCTGTGTTTCCAGGTGAACGGTACGCGATACATCACAGCCGCTGCAAACAAATGAACATAAACAGTAGCTTGTCATGGCAGGCAGTGTTAGAAGCTAAATAACACATAGAAAAATAATAAAGAAAATGACTTCAGACAGTTTTATTTTTAATATAAAATCTTGGTGACATTTTGATCCAGATTCTAATTTTGGGCAACACATCAGAAAACATAACTGAAACTATAGTTTATTAAGAATTATTCTTATTGAACACCCAGAAAGAGGCACTTTTGCACTCTTTTATTTCCAGGATTGAGTTTTTTATTGTTCCTTCTGGTCTCCTAAAGAAAACTGTTGCAGCCTGCAGCTCCTCCAGAACGCAGCTGTGCTGGTTCTGACTCGGAAAGAAAGGTTTAAAGTATCTGGCTATTTATCTCAACTGATTTTATTCTACATGTCTATTTGAAGCACAGGGTCTTCAGGATGTTTTATTTATTCCAAACAAAATAAAAGTTCATGGGGAGCGAGTTTTCTCTTCCTATGTTTCACATTTGTGGGGCAACTTTTCTAAACACCTGAATTCAGTAGAACAACTAAAATAAATGCTGGGCTGTTTTGTTTTTTAAAAAAAGTTTTAAAATTAGTAAATTCTATTCTATTTTAGGAGATTTTAAAACTGTTCAATTAATTTTATTCTCATTTTATTTGTTTATTTAACTTAGATTGCATTTTATTTATGTTATTTTGTTCATATTCTGACTTTAAGTGATTTTTTTAAAATGTTTTTAAAAATCATATTAATCCATCTCATTAAATTCTATTCTATTTTAGGAGATTTTAAAACTGTTCAAAAGTTCTCTAAAAGTAATGTGTGACAGACTGATCATGAGAAATTATCTCATATAATAAACAAATATTGATGTTTTATCTGAAATGTTTTAATGTAAAATATTTCCACACTTTAGCCTACTTGCTATTTCCGTGAAATATTGATTCTAAAATACTTTAGACGCCACATCATCCATATTTTGTTAAACACAAATGTCCATTTTAAATAAATGAAAAGTTTATAGTTTAAATTCAGTCTATTTAACAGCGATGTCCTCACTGAGGTTAATTTCTCTTATAAAGGAAAGGTTTCTTTAGATACATAAACCAAACTGTTTTTAGAGGATGAATTGTGCTCATTGTGGTCAATCAACTGATTTTCATATGGAAAACTTGTGCAAAGGTTGCTCAGAGCCGGTATTTTTATTTAAATGGGTTACATTAAGGTATGCTCATCATCATGTATCATCAAACTACATAATCTGTAACCATCTCGTTCAATAAAAAACCCCAGCTAGTCTGTAAACAGTTTTAATGTTAATAAAAAAGCCATTTGAAGAATGAATGTTTATACATGATGATTTTCTTATGGTGGAGGAGACAAACGCATAAGAAATGCATGAAAAATCCAACAAGACAGGTTAAAAAAAACCTGCAACAAGCAAGACCTCAACCGGGGGATGGATGATGAGAACATTAATCACTATGGAACGTGAACAATGTAGCAAAGAAAAACAAATACTTGAAAAGTAATTCTACAAAGGGATTAATGACTTATTGCATCCAGAGCAGTGAAATCAGCCAAACAGACAAGATGCAAAATGGCAGAAATGCACAAACGCAACATGTGTTCACAGCAAAACAGGAGGAAGAAACAAAACTCTACATGAAACTAAACTGAAACATGACACACTGGCCTGTTTAGTTGTTTTAAAGAAAACGAGGAGAAGATGTCAGCTTACCAGTGCCGTACACAACCACCAGGCCAGACACCATGAGGACCGGGTGCCAGTTGAACTGCAGGCCTGAGCCATCCCAGGCGAAGCCGCCTCTCCACTGCGAGCACCAGCAGCTCACAAGCAGCACACACAGCAGGCCCAGACACACACACAGCCCATAGGTGACATAGAAACACACGGACGGCGACATACCTGGATGTTTGGGAGGGAGACAAGCGAATGAGTGGAGACAGAATCGGAGGATCCGAACAGTGTAGAAGGAAAGAAGCACAACTGATCTGAGCATAACAACCATTTAACTGTGTCAGCAAATTTCCACTAGTTTATTCTTCATTTGAAGCTTTCTATACTCTTTTTTTATTTCCCCCTCACATTAGAACTTGTTTCTACTATTTAAAATATTTCTGGATTAAGTAAAAATGCAGATAATTACATCATTATGAAAAGCTGGTTTTATATTCCAGTTTAGAGTCTGAGAAAGAAACAATGATAATTTTACTCACCAGTTGAGTGTTTTTCTCCTTCATGTGCATCCACACTTCCACCCGAAGGTAGTTTCCCCTCTCTGTTCTGCATCCATTCCTCAGGAGGGAACTTTAGCAGATGGATTTCATCAGGAAGGGTTTCTGATGTTAAATAAGGCTGCTGGTGGAGGAGGGGAGGGTTTGTTTGGAAAGGGCGTGTGATGAAGATGAGAGCAAACTCTTCCCTACATTATCCTGATCAATGAAGCACATCAGTTACACTGACAGGCATGTGAGAAATAATAGAAATTGCTCCTTTTTTCAAACCACTTTTAAAACGATAAGCATTTTATCATTTGAAATAATAAAATCATGCAAAGTCAAAACTATAAAATCAACATTTTCTCTTTACTTTTGTTATCTTGAAAAATTAAAAGTTGAATAAATGTGTTGAAAGCAAGTGAATTACAATCAAAGAAATCAAATAATAAGATTATGTTTCTTTTAACTAGAAATAATTGACAAATATTGATTATTTATATTTTTTGCAGAAAACTGAAACTCTGAGGAATTAATTGATGCAAAAATACCATGAAAATGGTACAAAATAAACCTGACAGGAGCACGATTTCATGAATGAAATCAGGTTAAATGTACATATTTGCAAAAAAAAAAATACTTTTTATAAAAATAATTTAATATAAATTTAAAGTATATATTATAATAAAAGTGCTTGAAAATAATGAGAAAGCATCTGGCTGCACGCTGAACCTCTCAATGCGACAACACAAAGAAAAGATGCAACTGGGGTGTTTTAGTAATACTCATTATTCAACTTTTATTACATATTTCTGTTTGATAACAAACAAAATGTCGGTGATGTTGCTAATCTACACCACATATTTCTACGCAGGCAGCGCTCTTCTTGTGTAAACTTGTTAAAAACGTCCATGTGATGCTTTTCTCAGACACAGGATTTCACGCTCATTAAAGTTTTCATAACAAGCTGCATTTGTTGGTTCATCGTGTAGATTTTACATCAAACTTTGACCAAAAGGATGAAAAAACGTCATGTTTGAACTGGGACTGAGAACGAGGACTGATGGGAGATTAAAGAGCCACATTAGGTTTGCCTTTAAAAAGGACCAACAGAGTCTAAATTTTCTTTTTAATATATTTTTCATGGAGTCATGTCTTTCAAAATATACACATAGTTGTAGGAAATGTTTAAAATGACAGTTTGTGACTCTAAACACGGTTAATGATCTCCACCCCTGCAGCCCTGTTTGCTTGTGGTCTGAATGCTTTTCAAACGCAGCTTTTGCTGAGCTTTGATGACACTTTTCAGCATATATAGATGTAAAATCTGTGTTTTGATAGGTGCATTATGCAGCAGTTACTGCACAAACCCAGTAAAAGTAAATGTTTTGATGTTAACCATCCTAAAAAACAGTGCTGGGATGTGAAGTGAGCAGTTCATGTGAGGAAATCCAGCAACATCCCAGAGAGGAAGACATTACCTTTCATCAAACCAGAACTCACCAAAAGAGCAGATGATGGAAAGTAAGGGCTCACATGTTAGCGGGTAAATATTTAACATAATCTTTTACTTTTTTGCACTAGTTTGAGAATTTCTATGAAAATAAGTTGATGTTTTGGTTCATATTTAAAGAGATGTACACATAATCATAAAAGCCCTCCAGCGGGGCATCTCAGACTTGTCTTACACAACATCTTATTCTTTAAATCTTTTAAGCTTCTACAACTTTTAAAGCAAATAAAAAAGTTAACTGAGCCACAAAGTGATGCGTTATGCAATTTCTCTTTTTCACAACAACCATGTGGTGGATGACCTCAAGCGCTAGCATGACATTTGGTTTGGCACAGTCCACAAAGAGCATAAAGCCTTCCCAGTTCAGCGACAGTCCTGAGACCTGGACTGAGGCAGATGATCACAGAGGAGCAGTCACGCAAACACACCCGCACCGAATAATAACCTCATCTCATTTGACTTTGCAGTGATGAAGCACAAGAGCTGATAGGAATGTTTATTTAAAGCGTCACAGGAGACACGATAACAGCACAGAAGTTAGGATCTTTTAATGGTTTCGACCTTCTGCTGGAAATATCAGAAACGCTTTGTGTCGGTCTGTTTGCACACAGACAGACACACAGACAGACAGATATGAATAAATAAAAGTGCAGTTTCACACATCATAGAGAAGAACAGTGACCGGAGCACTCAGCACCATGTTGTGTATGATCTGTTTGGAACAAATGTTTTCATCGTCTTCATCCTCCACGAAGACAGACAGAAAGCGCTGCGGCTCCCAGAGCACTTCCTGAGTCTGGGAGGCCAGCACGCGAACACAGCTGATGTCCTTCCTGAAGCTGAACCTTTTACCCTCAGGAAGCACGGACGAGCTTTCGCCATCGTCCGTCTGGGAGGTGATGAAAGCATCAATCTCCTTAGGATCTTTTAATATATATATATTAATA
>JBAMHX010000021.1:4612022-4626165 GCA_037177515.1 Pseudomugil tenellus
CTACATCACTCACATGTATGGAAGGAAAGATGACAACAGACCCCAGGTTAAAAAAAAGCGAAGTTCTCCTTTAAATGCTAACTTCTGTTTGCTAACATGTTATGATAATGGCGTTATGAGAAGAATACACAGGCAAAGTTAAGAAGTTTTGTTAAAGTATTTCAAAAACATTTAAATGGCAGAATCCAGTGAACAGATTTTGCACGAGCAATAAAACTTTAGCAGAAATATTAAACTTAGTGAGAGCAACACCGAACAGAAACAGGTATTGAAAATGACTATGATCATACTGAATTGATTACAGAGATTTTTGTCAAATAAAATATTACACTTGAATGAGAAAAAATCAAGAATAAAACAAAAAAAAAAAAAAAAAAAAAAACAATACAAAATACTGCAACAAAATCTTAAAATACCAATTTCCCTTTTTATCATACAATTGTTCGGGACAACATTACAAATTAACAACAACAACAAAAACCCCTTAATATCATCACTCTGGTATCTGTTGATACCGACATCAACCTGGGTATCGATACTATTGATATTTTATCAGTCTGCCCTTCCCTACAACAAACATTTAAAGAAAAAAGAAAACAATACACAGGTAGTGGATCTATGTTTGTCTCTGAATTTCATGGTGCTATATAAATAAATAAAGTTGAATGTGCACCGCATGCCTTACATCAGGATACATCAGGCCCTACATCCTCCATCTTCTGCATCTGCTTCTTAATGAGCCATTGATTTGGATCAGGTGTGTTGCAGCAGTGAAACACTGAAACCTGCAGGATGGCAGATCTCGAGGGCTGGAGTTGGAGATCCCTGCCCTACAGAGTGCCCAATGTAGTGGTCACACTATTTTGTCGAGGTGTCCGAATGTGCACCCTATGCCCTAACCCCTCATTCACTACATAGCACACTATATATCACTACATATCAATCTGCTGGAGATTCGGACACAAAGCTCACCACTTTCTCCCTGTCCAACATCACATTACTACTTGCTGTAACCATGGCAACAACAACAGACTAGAAGGTGTTGTTGCAAATCCAATCCAATTTTGTGTGAAAATGTCTTATTTACTTATATTGTATTTTATTCTTGCTTTGTATCATATTGCTTCAGTAGAAAAGGGAAAAAAAATGATGCATTATAGTTTTTTTTGCTAAATGTTTTTGATGTTTATATAATTTCCGCCATTGTAAGCGCCCGCAATGCATTGTGGTCTATATTGACCCATCTAGTGACCGTTGATGCTCACCAGTTTTCAAGATGCATTGTGGGTCATCTTGAGTGCACTACTTTTTTTCCAACATACATTCGGACACACCTACAAAATGGCGGGAGGACTATTTAGGGCACAATGTAGCTCATAAGGTACACATTCGGACACAGCCACAGAGAAAAAAGTAATACACTGCAGGGAATAAAAATAAAAGGAGAGAAAGAAACAGACATGTGAGGATACAAATCTTTTAATGGGTTTGACTTCACTGCTAACCTGCAAACTGTTGCTCAAACAAAACTTTTGACCAAATGATCACACTAAAATGCAGCCAGAAGCTGAACAATGTTATTACAAATACATCTTGGGGATAAAACCTTCATGTCATTTGCTGCAAGTTCCAGTTTTCTACATTTCTCTCAAAGCTAGAGCTGGTGCCAGAACAGAGGAAAAGTTAGGGGATCACCAGAGTCATTAAGGATTTATCGTTTGGAAACCATGAGTGCCTCTGCAAGATGTAGCCTCCAGCCACTCTGTCTTGTAGAAAGATATTTCAGTCTGGACTCTGGTTGATCCCAGAGCAATGCTGCTAGTGAGCTTGAAATGGCTGTTTTATAGCTCGTGGCTCATGCATCTGTCTGGTTGCAGTTTTGTGACTAATTCCATCTTCCTTTCCTGTCACTTCAGGCTCTGTCTCCAACTTATGAAGAGGAAAATCATGTCCTAGCTTTTGCAGTGATGTCTAACAATCTACCAGCCTTACGTGTTATTTGCAGAATCAGTCACATTGCTGTGGACAGAATTAGGGATTGCATTGAGTCTTGCTCTGCATGGTTGCATCACCACTCTGCTGCCCCTGGCAACAATTTTCCAGCTTTTGTGTTGGAGAAATCCAAGAAGTGGGCACCGATCCCTGTTTCTCAGCTGCAGAAAATGCTGACAAAACGATGTGGCACAGCAGCAATCGTGATCATACCCTGCTGTGTAGAAGATGGTGAAATAAAATCAGCAATAAAGATCCAGGCAGCATCGAATAAGAAGGTTGTACAGCCACAAATAGGACAGAAACAAAGCACACAGCAAGCTGTGGACATTAAAGTGCTTCTGCAATGTGAAGGGCAATGGTTTCTAATCAGTCAACATTATTTCAAACCTGCAAGGCTGCACTCTGGCACTTCCTCCAAGAAAAATTCCGATATATCCCAGTTAGAGATACAGAGACGTGCGGACACTGTTATGGAGACAAATGAACACTTGAACTTGCGTATAGACTCTGATTTACAAGAAAGTTTCCAGAAACAACTTCCTTTAAAAGCTGAATCTGCAGGGAATGCAGATGGATTTCATGTGCAGGGACAACTCCTGATGGGATCCAGCAAGAAGAAAGGAGCCATAAACAGGGCAAAATATGCAATAAGGCCTGCTCGAGAGGAAAACAATGAATATTTCATTTGGAAGAGAATCATGAAAGAAGCAAAGCTCAGAAGCCTAGAGGCAGAAAAGATATTAGCATACATACAGCAAATACACGGTTCACCAAAAAGATATAATGATGTCAATGTAAAGCAGACACACACAGAAGAAACTTTAATTGTGTTTTTCCTGCAAGACGGTGAGAAAAAGACACAAACAGAATCAGATAATAAAAGAAAACTGGTTCCACCTATTGCCACAGCCATAAACTGCTTCATTACCAAAGTGGACCAATCAAAGTATAAATGCTTAAGCCACTTATTACGTCTGTATAGGATGGACAGGAAAGAAAATATGTATTTAAGATCAGCTAAACATACATTTAAAGTAACTACAGAGTCTGCTGCAGCATCAGAATCTGTGCTACATCCAACGCTTTTGTTTAAAACAATGCAAACTGGATCTACAGCAAAAGGAGTTCCAGATGAAACAACCACAGTAGACACAGAAATAGCGAAAACAACCATAGCAATCAGCGAAATCAGCACAGAGACAGCTGATGGACAGCCAATTCCAGACCCGAGCCCAACAACCACGAGGAATTCAGAGCGCGAGACAAACAATAGCCTGAAATTCCTCAAATCTACAACAGAAAGTACACAAACTGTGCCTAAAAATGTGCTCTGGGGCCTCCGGATGAGAGAAGACGTCCCAGTAACAGCAGCAAAGCATCACAAAGGAATGGATGATGAAGGCCGAGCTTCTACAAACTGGGCTGGAGCTGAAAGAAAAGATGGGACAAACCCTGAAGTGACACTATCAAAACCTTCAGAGGTCATTAAAGAAGAAGCTGCAGACAATCATTCAAAGGTAAGTAATGCTACAAAGCCAAACACGGCCAGTTTGCTTGTTTTCTACTTGGAACCATATAGCAGGCCTACATATTCTCAGGAACGTGCTGACGATCACGTCCAAGTCTGCAGAATCCTCAATAAAAACAAAGCTCATCCACTAGGATGCCATGTTTACATGACTCCAACTCCTGTAATGGCCAACTTACGTCTACTCACTTCCCAGTCAATTATTTTTACATTTAATGGCTGAAATGGGCTGGAAACTGGCCAGCCCCTGACCAGGAGGCAATATAGCTTAGTGAATATCTGCTGTAGAGATACTATTTGTTTGGACTTAACGTCCAAAATACTTTCCAAATGAAGACAAGACCATAAGTTAGACTGCGGTCACAAGCTTGTGTCCAGTGTGAGGTTATCTGGAGTTATATGATTCTGCACCATCTGAGCTCTGTTTACAGTCATAAAAGCTGGACGTTGCTTTTTATTTGAGAAATGCAATAACAAGATGCTTTAACACTGTATTTACTTGACTTTAACCTTAACTTCATATGTGTCCTCAAAACAGCTAGCAGCAGTCAGCTTAATTTAGCATAAAAGTGGATAGAGACCTAGCAGCACAACTACTCAACATCTTTACTCAACATCTTACATCTTATTAAATTACTTTATGAAAACAGAAGTGGAAAGTTTAACAATGTGTCATATTAAAAAGAAAATGTATTTCTTGGTCTTAGGAACTCATTGAACTCTAAGCTATTTGCTAACAAAAGCAAACTGCTAAAATATTATGTTAAAAATGTTAAGGTTAAAATGTTAAAATTGTGCTTATTGCTTTCACAGTTTGGTGAGAACTAAACCGCAGTATACATTTAGGAGCTTTAGAGGTACTGGAAGGCAGGTGTTACCCCTGAATAAAGCTAAACTAAGCTAGCACGAAGCTAAGCTAACAGTCTCTGTATTTATTGTACAGTTATGGAATTTTTTTTCTTTCCTTGTTTGCTGTAAAATGTGTCTGAGATAAGCTTGAAAATGATCTCCTCTACAGACAACAGGTGACACAGTGACAGCACCACTCTGCAGAGGTCTGATCCATCGCACTAAATCTGGATGGCAACACTGCTTGGAGAGACTCAGAGGATCAGCATCCAAAATATTTTCTGCAAGCGAAGCTCCAGAAGCAAAAAACCTGGAGACAGAAACTATGTCTCAGCCTGACCAAAACCATCTCAATAACGATGAAAATGATCACTTCTATTACTTTAATGGAGTACTCAAAAGAGTCCAGAATAATTTTTACCCTTATTATAAGAAGCAAAGACACAGACGAAGGAGACACGACAAGACAGTTTTAACACAAAGCGAAAAAGAGAAAAGTGTTTAAAACATTATATATATATATATATATATATATATTCATATTGGTTTCTTTTTAATATGTTTTTAAAATTTTGCGCAAACAGCAGGGACACTTACAGACCAGTATATAGAATAGTCATGTTCAAATGATCATTTGCATGATATATATACTGTATATATATGTACACGCACACACACATCAGTTTAACAGAATAATTCACCTTAAATAGCTTTTCATTTGTGACATGTATTTATTGTTTATATCACTTTGCCATCAGTTTGTAAACAGGTTTTAAAAATCTATTTTTTGTTACTATTACACGTTGTACTTCATGTACAGAATATTATTTCTTTTAAATCCAAATCATAGTTCTTCACTCTGCATATGAGGAGACCACATAGTGTCCATATAGTGGAAGCGATGGACACTACAGATGTACTTTTACTTCTTTTGGGGGCTGTAGGTTCCCATCAGGTCCAGTTTAGCAAAACTTCTGTGTTTACATTGCGTAGTGGCCCTGAAGAGGAAGACTTTACGACAAAACACAACATTTCACCCAAACTTCGGTGGATAAAGCTCAGGAGGCGCAGCAGCTGTTGGCAGCGGGGTGTTTCTACTCCCACCTGTCAAAGTGTCCTTGGGTGTGACGCACGATTGACCCTGAAGGGTTCATTGAAACGTTCATCAGTGTACAAGTGTGTGTAGGGAAATGATATGTGCTCAGTGTGTGTGAATGGTAGATATGACTATTACCGCAAAGTACTTTCAAGCAGTCAGCTGCACAAGAAATACACAATGTACTTCTTCAGATAAAACACTACCAGGCACTTTTAGTGATTTGTGGATGTTTTCCTGTTTATTGTATTTTATTTTTTTATTATAACCTATTTTTCTTTTTTTCCCCCCAAATGTAATATTTCAAATATTTTATTTGACGTCTTGTCCGGTGAGAAGCGCTTATCTGCCTTCTCTCACACGCAGATGCAACTGTGGGAAAATGCTATTTGGGTTTGGTGGTAGCAAAAGTTAAAAGGAGTCTCAACACAAATCCACACAGATCCTAGTTACCCCTTCTTCTGCAGTCCATAAACATAATTCAGGTAGTCTTTTCCCCTCAGTACCTGTAGAATGACTCATACACACGAGGTCACATTAAAATACACACAACACTCTGCTTCCTTTCGTCCAATGATTGTAAAAATACTTGATTTTTAAATCAAGGTCTTATTTTTTAGTATCTTTTTGATCCTTCATCTGAACTTTAAAGCTGAACCTTTATAAAGAGTTAAATATTTACACAGTCAACACAAATCTGAGAAATACACACATAACATTCATGTAAATCATTTGATATTTTGTGAGTAAAAAATGAGAAAATTGCTGATTTCTGTACAAAAGATTTATTTGAAATGGATGTAAAAACAGTTTTGACGTAACTGCATGGTTCATATGTAAAATCCATGATGACTAAGCAAGAAATGGCTTAACAAACAGAAACAAGACGTCCATTAGCTTAGAATTGTGATGGAAGTTTAGAAGAAAAATAAATGTACACACATTTTAAAACAGAGAAAACATTCAGGCCTAATTAATGCAAAGCTGCTTCAGGCCAAGGTGAACTTAGAGTTGAAAAGTGGATGAACTGGAAGCATTTAAGGTCCCTAGAAATGGATGCAGGGTGCATTTTTATCGTCTATCAGTAGATGGCAGTGCCAGCACTGTAGCATCATTCTTCAGCAACAATATAGAACTCTAAACTTGCTTTATACATAAAAAGATGCAGGAAATGGGCACACATTGCTGGTATCAGCCTCATTAAGTTCATTTGCTTTGTAAATACAGCTGCGTATGTACAGATACACTTCGTGAGGCGCACAGACTCTTGGAGACGTGTACATGGGGCAGACTTGGAGAAATAAATTTAACCTTTTTTTTTAAATCCAGAAAAAGTTTCCTTCATCCTCTTTAAATCTAATCAAGACAAAACAATCCGTACCTGCACCCACGTCACAGCAGACATGTGAAAAAAGGACTATTTGGTCAGTCGATCCACAGATTTCCCTTTAACACGGACCGGAAAAGATGCCCCGACCGGGGCATCGTGGAAGCTTCCAGACCGTCCCAAAGAGGACGCGAATCCCTGAAAGACTGACCAGAGCGTTGTGCTGAACTCAGAGCAGCGAGCAGAACGGAACAAAGCGCTAAAATATCTGCTATAACTTGAAAAGTGTTGGATCTCAGTCATTTTGCCCCGAAGCAAGTGTGTGTGTGTTTCCGGGGTCCTTTTTGCAATGCTATAAATAATGAGTATAAGTATCATTAATTTCAATAAATATGTCAATAAATAAAATGACCTCTGAAGTTCTCCAAGTTATAAGGACACGTTATGGAAACAAATGACTCCAACAGAAAATCTTTCTACAGTGATGCGTGGGAGTGATAACACTGAACATACACGAGCCTGATGTGACCACAGTCTACAAAACTTGCAACATGTTTGAATCAGTAAGCTTGAGGAACAAAATAAACTATGATTTCAAACAAGAAGGAAGTAGAGATTAGTAGGGACGTTATTAATTATCCACATTTCCTTATCGGTCAGGAAAATGTCAGTGGACTGATATATATCATGTGAGAGGAAGCTAAATCTACAAAAACAACTCGACTTGTTTTCATTCCTACATGTGCCAGAGGTCAGTGCATCGAAGAGGCACAGCATTAGTGACATGGCTAATGCCACTCCTACAAACCAGTGTATATCCTCGTCTCCTGGTAGTGTCTTAGGACATGGCGGCGCGCAGACGGAGACTTCTGGGTTTTCAGTATTTGGCTGCACGTTGCTTGTTGAGAGCCTGAAACATGCATCCAGGTCTGCCTGTTGAGGTCCATGCCTACATGTCTGTTTTTTCTTTAAAAAAAAACATCATCATGGCTGTTTTCAGTGTTAATGTCGCTGAACATGACCATGAAACGTCTGCTTTGTTTATGTCGCTAAACGTCCGCATTTGGTGTTGGAAATCGTCAGAGCGCCGATCAATCCAACACGACTTTCCCCTTTTTGTGTTTTTTTTTTTCTTTTCAAAACTACTGGCTTTAAAAGCATGGCTACTCAGCCACAAAGAGGTAAGCCTGTTCATGAGACACAGCGTCCACCCACAGTGTCAATGTGCTTCTTTTTCTTTCTTTTTTTTAAAGTTCATCCTGTGACAAGTACTTTTGTGTTTACTTCATTTGCAGTTGCTGATGTTCGCGCTTTCAGGGTGTGTCTGCGTGCCTGTAGTAGCCCTTTCTGAGTGCTGCGGAGGCGATGCACTCGGCTGAGCGTCGCTGGTCCATACTTAGTAAAGCTTCCAGGAGGTCATTGATGTCTGCTCGTAGTCCCTGCCTCTGCATCCAGTTCTTCAGGAGTTCATAGACTTTATCGCCAGGAGGGCCGTTCTCTGCGATTCGAATGTGATTGTCGCTGATGCCGATCATTCTGAAGAACTTGTTGTGGATCCGTACATCTAGGAACTCATCAAACAAGTCGAAGCTCTTCCTGAGGGAATTTTCTGACCCTTAAAAACAGAAAAATGCCAATAAATACACCAGTGTTTATTTAGTCATTTTTAAAAATGAGCTTTCTCCTCCTATCGATCTATAATTACTCATAACTACAAACTCATCTGCAGTTAAAACCTCTATATTTATGTCATATTTTAACAGTATGGCCATTGTTTGTGTAAGAGTCTGTAAACAAACAGTGCATTTCAGTGCGTTTCCCTCCAGGGGACATCAACTTTAAACATTTAAA
The DNA here is from genome assembly GCA_037177515.1 of Pseudomugil tenellus. NCBI lineage: Eukaryota > Metazoa > Chordata > Actinopteri > Atheriniformes > Pseudomugilidae > Pseudomugil > Pseudomugil tenellus. The sequence goes on from JBAMHX010000021.1 coordinate 4,620,669, forward strand.
GGATCAGACAAATCTGCAAAGCCATGTCCTCTCAAATTCAGCATGAGAAACAAACAACAGTAAAAAAGACAGCGTGTTCCAGCGCCCTGCAGGCTCGGTTCCGGCCTGACTATCATGAGATTAGTAATCCATCGAGCACCAAAATGTGAGAGCTTGTGGAGGTTTATTTGACTTCGCTGTGGTTTGGCATGAATTGCAGTGAACTTTGCCGCTTTGTGAATATCTGCCTTTTAGGGACAAAACTCAAACAGCTTGACAAATATGATGACAAGAGAGGAGAGTAAATCTGCTCTTCCTTTCTTCTAGCAGGATTCTTACCTTGTAATGGAAGCAATCGATGTTGAAGTGGGTAATCCTGTAACACGAGGAAAAAGACGAGGTTAAAATCTTAAGATGGAAGAAAAAAGAAAGTAAGATTCGAAGACGTTGTAACATTTCTCCTCACTGTGTTCGGAGACGGTGGCCTGAAGGCAGTGGGACTCTGGTGTGGGGTGTTGCCGGAGGAAACTGCTGTGGGAAGGCCTGACAGGCTTGTCTGTGATGAGCTAGTAGTGTTGGGCAAGCTGTCCCCCAGTCCTCGGTCTTCATCTTCGAAGGGAGGGGACGGCTTAGCCTGAGTCTCCTGCAGCAGCGGCCGGGACTCCGGCTGGGGCTCTCTGTCCTCCAAACCAGCATTTTGGCTATTCTGTCGCTCCTCTGCCGTGGCGCCACTCTCATCCTAACCAAAAGAAAGATGGAAGATGGAAACTAGAGACTTCCTGTCCTATCAATTATCTACATTAACTGGTACCAGTAACACAAAAGTACAACTTACAATGGGAATCTTTACTATTTCGCTGGTGTCACAGGTGCTCTTGGACCCTGTTGGAAGCAGGAGAACAGCATGAGGAAAACATGCATGTACACGATCGCAAAGTTTCAGTCTATAAATGTCAACTCACATGGTATTTCACATGAACGCTGCTTGATAAAAAACCACCACGCAGCCAAGCCGAGCGCCACAGCGAGGATGAGGATGAACAGGGATATGAAAACTGGAACGCCTGGACAAACACACGCAAATTACTCAAAGGGTGCAAATACATTCAGTTTTTATAGATGAGCAACAGGGTGTTGAAATTACCGATGCTGCTGGGAGGAGTGGTTGGCGGGGGGGTTGCTGGGAGGGTTTCAGTGGGAGATGGGTCCCGTTTCCTGCACACTGTGTTAGAATCAGGAGTGCACTTCTTCACCTCCTCTTCACCCGCTTTACACCTGGGATTTTAGTAGAAATACAACATTTTACACGTTTAAAACCTGGCGAGTTGTGCTGTGCTGTCATAAGCATTTTCCCCAATAGACACCATAGAATAACAAAGATGCACGTATTCACTCATAAAGATCCAACTTTGAACCAGCCCAGTATGACGTAAAGACACGATGCATGCTGAGGTCATGACCTTTGATTTGTACTTGATTTGAGGTCAATGAGACGAACTGTTCCAGAGATTTAGCCAAAAATGGGATTTTTCGTGCATAAAGTGCCGCCTGGTGGGGAAATTATGAATCCCAAAATTGTGAAATTCAACCCAGTTCGTCTCCTTGGGGATCTAAATAGGTACACTGAGTACCAAAATCTAATTATAAAAATAGTTTGAGTTATCACGCGGAGAATATCCTGCGGCGGTCGGAGTGAAACACTCTGCATTCTGGGAAATAATTAGCTGCATAACCCAAACAGCTAACATGGCATTGCTACGATTATTCATTAAACTGTAGCTGCTTGAGCAATAAGTGGCCGTAAAAGCAGATGTTTGGGTAAATGACACTCACTTGGCGCAGCGTTTGCAGACTTCACAGGCCTGATCTGGAGCACAGAAGGTACCTGGTTTGCACTTGCATTTGGTGTTTGTAGTTGTGGTGCAAGCCTCAGTTTCAATCTCATCTGTGGGAACAGAAGAAAGTTGTGAAAAAGAAGAAATTTCACATCACAAACTCTAAGTTGAGTCAGCTTGCAACAAATCTGTGACCACCAGCATATATCAAACGTGGGGAATTATGTTGGCTCTTTGAGTGATTTGTAGCCTGTTTGTAATTATGTGGTAATTTCCCCCCAAAAAAGACAAAGTTAGATAATTGTGTGTCTTACTTCATCTCTTTCTTAGATGCATTTTTAACAGGATAATGAGGGATGGGGAATCTGGCATGGTTCATGTATTAGATTGAAACCTAAAAAGAAAGCAGCGATGGCCTTTACGATGTGATCTAAATGAAAACCAAAGTGGCGGTCCACCTCCACAAGACACCCGTTCCTGTACGTCTGATGTTTTTCCAATTAGAGAAGAAACTGCTGTGTTGGGCGAGTTTGTGCAACTTCAGCACATAACCTTTTATCTTCATCCTTACAAATTTTACCAAAGTTTGACTAAAAAAAAATTAAAGTTATTTTAGAAAAAGTAGTTTCAAATAGTTTTTAATGGGTTTTTAAAGGCTTTCAGTTCTGCAGTTTTATGTCTAAATGAGGTGTAAAGACTGTTTCTTTTGGATAAAAACAGAGTTCCCGGCAAAAATGGGAGTTCTTTTTATCATTAAGTTGACTTGAACTGAAATATTACATCAGCTCATCTTATTACAATTAAATCTTTGTCATCAGTTATTAGTTGCTACAAGCAAACTTATTATAATGGCCAACTTGGGTAAAGGCGACCTGCACGTATCCCAGCTGCAACTTCACGTAACTTTAGTCTAAATAGAGAACAAGTTGAAGGTTAAAGGAATTTATCAAGTAGGTTATGTCTTCTTTCTATTCCTTTTTTATTTAAACATGTTTATTGCGTGCGCCTCGTTCAGCCGAACAGCTGCTGGAGCAGGTTTTAAAACCAAAATAGTCTCATGTTTTTTAGGCTTTTTCCTGCTGGAGTAGCACTGTTTACATTCACAGCAAGCAGAGTTTAACTGCTGCTTATACAATGACAATGGCGCTCATTGTTATCATTTCTATGATAAATACTAATAAAGTTTAAATCACAGTGTTTGAATGCAGAACAATACAAGGCTGTTTTTACTTTTTTGTGTAAAAATATGAGCACAACCAGGAAATTGTGTTTGCTGAATGACTGCTAAACGCTCAGCCCTGAAGCACACCAGCAACGCTGACAATCGCTGGACACATAAATATTTGCCAAAAAAAAAAAAGACTTACTAAAAATATTTGTTTTCTATTTAAATGAAGCTTCTTGCAAATTATTCCTAAAGCTCTGGAACACGAGGTGAACTAAAGCCAACATTTCTGAAATTAAAACATTCTGATAACCTTGTTCATTGATTTTCTCTATTCAGTAGATCTGATGCAGCCAAAGTTGTGTTTTTGGGTGAATTTTTGTACCACTGGAAACTAAATTCACCCTTCAATGGACGGCTTTCGGTTTCCTTTGAGCTGAGCAAGAGACTTGTTTGTTTTTCCTTTTTCAATCAGAAATAATTCATGTAGGATCACAGATTCAGTCTAGAGTAAGCTCAAAGTGAAAGCTGAACAGGACTCGTACAGAGAAGATGAGCTGAATTTGAAGGATAACAGTGGATCAAATTAGTAAATAATAGGAAAAAAACTAAGCAGTCAGCTGGGAAGCTACTAACAGAGAAATACATTAATTTTATGAGTATTATTTTATTAGTGGCAGGTGCACTGTGAGAGTCCGAACCCAAAAATCAGATTGAAGCAACTTCTCTCTATAATTTCTCTCTGAATTAATTAATTCACCAGACCAGAACCCTGGTTTAAATTAATTACCGGTCCCATCATGAACCAGATTTCTCAAACACACAAAAACACTCCTCAAGCTGACACAATGACTGATTCAATAAATCAACAGCAGCTTTATTAATATGAAATGTTAAAAAAACACAACAGCAAAAGGAGATATTATCCATTGTATTTGAAACTTTTAAAAATTAAATGGCTTGTAGTTGCAAATGAGATCAAACTGCAGCAAAAAGAAAAAAGCACACAATACTCTGTTTAAAACTGCAATAACGGGAAGAAAACATCCTATGTAACAGTAGTCTCTTTTCTGAAGCTGCTGCCCTACCTTGGACACAAAGACACCCAGTGTGGGGAGACAATGACACGCAGCCACACCCAGTTCAGCCAGGTAAGACAGACACACAAGCAAACCTCCCGAGACAAGAAACACACTCGCATTCAGCCCACGAAACAAAAACAACAAAGGCACGCCCTGCTGCTCCGTGTAACATCATAAGATCACATTTTCATGAGTGGATGTGAAAGGCGGGGGCACACACACAAAGAGGTATTAACTTTCCTAAAACAATATATCTTTGACAGGCTGGATTTCTGGAACAGTGTGGTTATCAGGTAAAAGATTGGATTAAAAGGCGATCCAGTCAGGTGTTGCTTCAGACGTTATAAAACTCCATCCTGGTTCAACATGGTGGTCCAACTCATCTCCTACTTCTTTTCCTTCATTTAAGACATGATAATAATAAAAGTGAAAAGGAAAAGTTTTTGTCCTACTTTGGAGTTAATTTAAGGGGTCTGTTTTTATGGAACTAAGCTACTTACCAGGCGCAGACAGGAGCTAAATCATAGAATGTGTAATGATTTAAATACATAAAGGCTTCTCACACACATATTGCTTTGTTGTCATAATTTGGATATTTTCTTGAAAATATGAAAAGTTGAAAGTATTTATTTAATTGTAAACATAAAGGTGGAGGTTGGATAAAGGCCTTTTGGGGTTTTCCAGCATCATCCTCCTCCATACCGAATGGATCAGCTGTACATTTTAAAATCTGACAAGGCCTATGCTGTCAGAAGCAACGGCTAAGGGTGTATCCCCAAACCCCCGAATCCTCAAATAGACACAGTACAATAATATAAAAACACACATGTTCAGTCACAAAGCTCCACCTGGTGTTGAAACATTGAACCAGTCTGTATGGCGTCAGGACAGGATGCATCCTGAGGTCATGACCTTTTATTTCCACTTGATTTAGGGGTCAATGAAACAAATAGTTCCAGAGATAAAGCCAAAAATCTGATATTTCATGCATAAAGCGCCACCTGGGGAGGAAACCATAAACCTCAAAATCGTGAAATTTGATACAGGTTGTCTCCTTGGGTTTAACAAGTATAAAAATTCAATTGTGAAGGATATCTGGCGCTGGTGGTTGTCATGAAACCATTATATCCCAGACACTGCATTCTGGGATATGACAAAATTACGATTTTATAGACTTTGCAAATATACTTTGTACCAAATCTGTTATGATTAGGGCTGTGAGGAAATAGACAGTTATGATTTGTTGAGATGTTCACATGTATTTTCTATGACTCTATTTTCCCATTCGTGCAACACACCATTTTCTTTTAATCCTTACCAGTAACATTTACACATCTTCGCTAATCTCACAACTACACACGTGGACAAAATTGTTTGTACCCCTCAGTTAAAGAAGGAAAAACCCACAATTCTCACTGAAATCACTTGAAACTTAC
>JBAMHX010000021.1:4626265-4644907 GCA_037177515.1 Pseudomugil tenellus
TGGCTGATTTTGATTATTTAATTTTCAATAAATTTTTATTTATTGTTACTTTTGTAAATTTCAAGTGATTTCAGTGATAATTGTGGGTTTTTCCTTCTTTAACTGAGGGGTACCAACAATTTTATCCACGACTGTATTTCCTTCACTATGATTCCAGGAGCTTTCAAATAGACTTAATGTTTGCAGAGATACATTTAATTTATTTTTAGGTATACAACTTTGAACAGAGGCCTAAAAGACTAGGCACATCCCAAAAGTCACAGTGTAGTGAATCTCGTTACCTTGGCGACAGTGGGTGCACGGCAAACAACGCTTCATTCCGTTGGAGTGCTCAGTGTAGGTCTGTCCATGTTCGCAGGACATACAGGTCCCTTTTTCTTGGTCTCTTTCACATTCCTTCTTCACAAACATCCCTGCAAATGGAATAAAAGAACAATCAGACCAAAACTACAAGACTCAAAAGGATGAACGTATATTCCCTAACACAGCTAATTTAATGTCCTGTGTGTCTTAACTTCATTAGGATGATGCATTTCCTGCTGAGACAGGACATGCCACAGCAAGGTATCATACTGCACTAACAGCTTTAGACCAATAGGATGACAAGAGAAAGGGGGCAGAATGGGATAAAAGCACAAAAGGATTGCTTTTATAACCGTTATATGGCAATTTCCTAAGAAATCCACTTTTCACAGGACAAATTCACTGAACTACACGGCTATTTATCCTACTTTGCTGGTCGATTGTCATGCTTATCTCCTCTCTGATCAGTTCACGCATGCAATGAATAAAACCACCTGATTCTCATGTGTTTTCAGAATTTATCTGATGTACAAAGAGAAAAAAATATGCAACACAAGGCAAAGACATTCCCTCTGAGCTCAAAGTAGTGGTAAATGTGGCTGTTTTGGAAACATTGTGTATAGTTTTAATTCAAGTTCTATGAGTAAAAACTGAGATTTCTTCAGATACAGAAAAATTGTTGATGAAAAAAATTAAGTGGGTACAGAGGATTTGAAAAGATTAACCAACAGCAGAAATACAAGAAAAGTAAAATCATACAAGTTAAATTAACATAAAACCAAAGAAAAACAGATATTTTAGGAACACATTGATGGTATGTTAGCAATTAACATCAAGCTGCTAACACCCACAACTCACTGGAAAAAGGCAGATATGCAACGTTGTGGTGCTGTAACTCAATTTATATAATGTTTCAGGCAGTCAGACTCACAAAAACAACCTAATAATAGTATTTCCAAAGTTTAAAATGTTTTCAAACATTCGAGGACACATAATTTGATCAGTTAAAACACTGGTAGAAAATGTATGTAGTTTACTAGAAGTTATTTGTGAACCAAAGAGTCTGTTGTGCTTAAAAGAAAAATAAGCAAAAACTGACGTGATGAAGTATAAAGGCAACATTTCTTAGAATTCAGAGGCAAATTAAATAACTCAATAAGCTTCCAGTAGATCGCAGTAATTGCATAATAGCTACGTATGTCCCGAAATTACAGCAAAATAGAAAAAAGAAAAGAAATTCACAGCCTTATCGAATTCTACTACTTAATTAAAAAGGCTTGTTCTTTAAAAAATAAAAAACTTTTTATTTTCTTGTGCTTCTGAGTTATCCTGCACAGATTCCAAACCAGTCTGTAAATTTTCATAATTTCTACCAGCTTTAAATATTATATTTATGCTTCATTTTAAAAAAAATTGAAACAGTATTTATTCTAGTATGCAACAAGTGTCAGGAAAATGTCAGCCACTATGGTTGGCTATGTCAAAAGGATCATTTCAGCTGCATCTAGTCGACCTGTTTGTTCATTGAAAGTTTCATCCACATGGAACTGGCCTTTCGGCAGCTTGAAATATAAATTTGAGCAAAAATTAATACATCTGAAAAAGCCACTATGTTATTAATGTTTTTACAACACATAACCATTTTTCCTGAACAGCAGACGTCATATAGTCTCACCTCTCCATTTACCGGCAAACCCAGCTGCCAACAACAACACTACTGGCTTTTTGGCTGCAACGGAGGTGCACTGGCCACTTGCAGGCCTGGTATTAGAAAAACAGCTTTTTAGGAGTTTTGTGTGTGAAATGATTTTGCATTTACAGAAAAAAAAGGATGTGGCCGAGATCCCATTATCAACAGGTTCCCTGAGTGTTTAGCAGCTGAAGCATGCTGGAGTGTAATTCAGTGTAAACACAAAGCCACATCCAATCACCTTCATGTATTTACTGTAAAAAAATCTGTCAGAAAGGATCAGCCTGACTAAACCATGTGACACTATGCAGGCAGAAAGAAATTTAATGAAAAAAAACCTAAGATGGATTCATCCATTATTATTAAAAACAAAAAGACATTTAATAACTTCTTAAAAACTTTGAATAGTTTAACTTAGAGATGGGATATACTCGCTATGTACACTTGCGTACACGACAACGTTCAGCTACGTCTGTGTGTACTTGTTGCAAACTACGCAAGCATGTTGCAGCCAAAACGTTCAATACTGGAGGTCACCGCCAGGGGGCAGCACATCACACTAGGACTGAACTAGTAAAAAGGTCGATTCACTGGTAAAGTATTTCCATTAGGGATGGGTATAATTAATTGATAATCGATTAATCGATCGTTAAGATTTTATTTGATTACGTTTTTTAAAATCAATAAAACTAACGCAAAACCTGTTGCTTAGTCAGTCTTGATGGAATGTAATGGATTTTACTATGCTGGAATAATTCAACTCTTTACCACACAAGGACGATGTTTAAAAAAAAGAAACTCCACCAGCCTACTCAGTTACTTGAACCGACCCTGGTTAGCGGCGGTGCCTCCTGCTCTCTGTCTCAACCTAGCATCAACTCTGTGTTAGCAGGGAGGAGCTGCGATGCACAACGGACAGAGACAATTACCCATCGAGATGTTTATGCTTTCCTTAAGTATTTAGGCTAAAGGTTTGTGACATTTGGCTTTATGTACAGCTCCACTACTTCCTAAACTTAAGACAGCTCCTTGTTTCCTGACTTTCATGACTGGAAAAACTGATTAGTCCAGGTGTATCTGACCTCAGCAACTACAACAAAAATGGTCCGACACATCAGGACTAATCAGTTTGTCCAGTAATGAAAGACAGGAAACAAGGAACTGTCTTAAGTATCTGAACGTGGAAATGCACCGTTTTTTTTTTTTATTTTCAATTTTACCTGCATTTTAATATATCCAATGAACACTGAATTTTAATATAAATATAAATGATTAATCGATAATCGATCATTAATTTTCATGATGATCAATTAATTTAATCGAATGCCCATCACTAATTTCCATTATATTAACATAAATAATAGTGTAGCAATCTGTTGCTAGGTACGACTTTTGTCCTGCAACCGGGAGGAACAACTGTAAAAAATGCTGGTAGGCGCTCATCAAAACTATCCACCATTGTGTGTACATCCGATATCACATACATGCTCTCGTTCGCATGAGCTCATCTAGTGTCCACGTCAATATTTCACCGTTGCGTTACCTTAGGTCAATGCACGTGGCCTAAGTGGCAAATGTGCGCTGAAAACGTGATGCCAGCGGCATGTATATCACAGCCCTTCATTGATGACTTCTCCAATTCCCTTTATAGGTTTTATCATATAACCTTGTATTTTTCCAAAGTTTCTCAGATTAAAATAAACATGTGTATGTATCTTTTATTTGCCGTGATGCATGTGCATTATCTTCCTTACCAGCCTGACAGTTGAGGCAGCAGAGTCCCTGGTGGAGGTACTGCTCATTCTCCACACATAGTCTATTTAGTCGTAAGGTGATGTTCTTGAATCCATCGCTGGACCGCTGAGACGCTGGGGGTTCTGCAGCATGACAAACATGCACAATGAAGAGCGCCGCCAACGTCACCTGCATTAACAAGGAGACATTTAAGAAAAGAAAAAAAAAACATGAGATTTGGGATTTTTTTCGTACGTATCCCCATTTTACATTAGATGAAAGACAGTAAAAGAATAGAGGCTATCTTCATAGGAAACCTTGTGTGAGCAATATATGCCTTAATTTGAACCATCTGATCTGAACATCTGCTGTGGGAAAGCAATTAAGTGAGCCATGCAACCGGTCACAACTGGAGGCTACACAATGTTGTGTGTGCAGGATGAGGAGCTGCATGCAGCGCACCATGCAACCAAACTTAATTACTCCCTCATCTGGTTTTCCTCTGTGAGAGGGAGTAAAAAAGAGAAAAGAAAAAAAAAAGATAATCTTCTTCTTCTATTGTGGGTGTAATAGTTTGATAAGGTATCTTCACTTAGAGCAGCAGGATGCCCCTATCAAATGTGATTCCAGAGAGCCATTCATGTGTTAGATAATAACAGGTTTGTATAGGTGGGGTACAGAGAAGAATACGGTCGAACACTTTAGTGTGGCCCCCAGGCGCTGGTGTTTATTCACACGCTTTTCACCATGTCAATGTGAGAAGGCTCCATTCATTGGCAAACAACACACTTTAGTGCCTCTACTTCAAATGACCCACATTCTTAAACCCGGGCGCTTTGAATGCCATGACATGCGACACCGCCACGAAGCGCCTGAAACGCAACGCGACACCTCCCTGGGTAAATGAGAGTCCTAGATTTTGAGGTTTTGTCTCTCCTGTGCATTGGCAACCCCCCCTTGTGACAACCTCTACTAAACCAGGGAGAAAAAAGAGGGAGTAAGAGAGTCTAGACAGCAAGTTGAAAATGGGATGCTGGATGGGGGAGAGTGTTAGACAATAAGAGGAATGAAGATGGAGGTACAGCAAACAGGAGGTTAAGGCCAGAGAAGAGACTCCTGATGCTTGATTTGACTCTCTGGGGCGTTGCCATGCCTTGTTTTTCTTTTTTTTCACAAGAACATTCCCCTTTTTCTCTCTCTTTTTGCATATTCCCTTCTTCCTCTCACTCTGCTCACGTCAGACTTTCCAAAGACGCTGAGAGGCAGACGTGGAGGGGCAGACGACCGGCAGAGCAATCACAATCACACCATTTAGATCTATCCAAACATTCTGGGGAAGGGGGGAGAGGCAGAAGAGAGGAGGAAATGGGGAGGGATATAAAATGAGAGAGGAGACCAACATCTTGCACCACACAGGGTGAGTCTTCAGAGTTGAATACACTCTGTGTACGACATGGAGGGTGGGGGATGTAGAGAGGCATGGAACTGGGGAAAGTAGAAGGCCATGTGAAAAGGCAATCTGTGTAAGCACATGTGCAAAGTTGTGGAAAGGAAAAATGTGAGGAAAGAAAAAAAACGAGTGGGAAAGTGTGAGCAGCACTAAGACTAAAAAGGTAATCGTACTCCTCCAAGCAGACGCAGAATGTGAAACTGCAAAGAAAAGTTAATCCCATGGAAATCTCACATGTCTGCTGACTGAAGATGCACAGATGGTGCAGAGATTACATAATCTCCAAACTTTGTTCACTTCAGGGTCTGTGATACGCTCAGGTGCAGCAATCGTTTCATCGCTGCTTTGAAGACGCTCCATAAAACAACAACAAAGCGATAAACACAACTTTTCCCGATACAGAGCTGTTCAGAAAATTCCTTTTTTTTAGACTCCCAGTCATGTGTGTGGGAGGGGGGAGAATAATCAAATCTTAGATGCATCGAAATGCGGGCACAGAAGGCTCTTAATTGATTCACTCATGTTGGAAACTGATTTTCTGTTTGCTAAACTGATATGACGATGCACATAGAAAGCCGGAACTTGAACTTGCAGCGAAGTTCCTGGTCAGAGTATTGACGAAATCCAACCGGCACCTTCTGGATATGGAAGAACTTTTACTTCCACAAAGTTGAAAGCACATGAAAAAGCACAATTTTCCATGTTGCAGCTGTAACCAACCAGATCACTGAACTGTTGACTAAGCTTTAAATTAGACATAAGCCACAAACTACAACATTTTAAAACCACAAACTTGACAATGTTGCCTATTTTGCCAAAATACAACATTCTCAAATAACTTGAAGGTACTTTAATACCATGATCCTCCTCAAAACTCTTCAACAAAGCTAAAATTGAAGTCATGGGTTGATGAAAAGAAAATGTGAAAGACAGCTCTAACATGTGATGCTAACATTACTCATGTCACCGTAACTGCAGACTTTATCACAGATGTCACAATTATTCTATTACTTCACAGTTTCTTTGCAGGAATAACCTGGCCCTTTACTGGCTCTTTATCTTCTGTTTGGTTCAGGCAAATTGTTTACGGTTTATATACGTTGCTTTATAAGTACCAAGTAGTCACATGGTGAGAAAAACGAAGCACGGAGTAGAAGAAAATGCATCGATAAACACATAAATCTGAGCTGTAAATGAATCGAATCATGTGTGATTTAATGGCTTGCATATGCTCAGTTTTTTTTAATTATTAAACTATTATTTATTTTCTGAATATTTTGTATTAAAGTTTGTTTTCACTGATATGTTTTCTGATCTTTTTATCTTTGCTCTTATTGTTTTTCATTCGCACCTCGATGCCACTGTACAGTTTATGTTGTTATATAAAACAGAGAGAGTAGCACAGCTGCAGCTGTTCAATTAAGTGGCTTATTGTGCTCTAAGGGGAAGAAAAGCCAACGACCAGCGCTTAAAGATGCATTGTTTTTATGGGATGCCAGTCACAAGCGTCCACAATAACTCTCCTAATGAGAGAAAAACACAATCTCTGTGCAGATTTTATTTAGTAATACTTCATCCTCTGAGTTGGAGGGAATCCTGCTCTTTGGCAATTCTTGAACAGAGCCTGCTTTCACACAAGAAGGAACAAAACCACGTGTCCAAACTCATATCCTAAGGCCGTGCAACTACATCAAATGCACAATGGTACAAATGCACTATGTACATAATTACTATGGGCTGCCACAATGTGGCTTAGTTTTACCTCTATAAGCAAGTAAGGAGGAAGACCAGAGTGACCATAACCTCAGTGTGGAAAGCCCTCCAAACCCACAATCCCTGGAAAAAGTCCAGCATGGGCTGAAGTGGTTCAGTCCACTTCACAGCCTCCTCTATCGTCAGTACAATAAGGAAGCTTCACAGTAGATTATTTGTTACAACAGTGTCCTATTGACATACACTCTGACTCTATGATAAGTCGGTACTATGTTTTTCTGGAATCAAGTTAAACTAATAAAACTTACAATAAAATAATAATAGGGGGCTTTCTGTGTATCTGGCAACAGTAGCACTCCTCCACTTCCTCTAAGCACTCGGGGTTCTTCCAAATTGCCTGGGCACAATCTCTACACATGTCAAACACACTGAGAATGCATTTGTGGTAAAATGACAGGACATCCTTTCAGCTGACTGAGGTTATCAATGGGCCATTTACAGGACTGATCACCACGCATCCCTAAGGAAATGAAAAAGAGGCAGAAACAGTCAAATCTGATGTACTTTTGCAAACCTGTACAGAAAAACCCAGGCTTCATTTCTTACTGGACAGATGATTTCAATCAGAGCCAACTGATTAGCAATGAGCTGATGCACCTCATTATACTTCTGTGTCCTCAGGAGGATCCGACTCTTCCTATCATGCTCTTCTTATTACCCAATCTTTTTCTTTCAATAATTACACTTCATTTGCAATAGTTCTGATACTGCAAATATGCACCAAAAGGTCAGATTAAAAGCAGACATGCTCATATTAGCACATTTTTCACAGCTTACTCCTGGATTCTTCCGAAAATCAATTAGAAGGTTGCTAATCTGTAGTTTACTTAACTGTGGTTTTGATTTGACTGGATCAGATTATTTGTTAATCAAACAGCAGTGTATTTTATCAGATTATCCTCTACAAACTCAAAAGTCAGCAACCGAACTAAATGATTGTGAACCACTCCTTCTTTATTTCCTGTTGCATTGAGGAATCCAGACATTTTAGCCTGGAGATATCGAGGCACTCCAGCACATGACAGGGTGGAGGATGGAAGAACAAGTTCTGTTCCAGCTGCTGATTCGTACAACTTCATAAAACGACACAGTAAATCAGGTTTATTTAAGTTCAAATGTCAATAACGTGCGTCTCTGTTGACCTTACCAGAGTTCAATATTTATCACAGCTGCCTCGAGCAACCACAACAAAGAATCAAAATCACAGTTGCTGCTAAATCAAGGTGGCTTCCTGTCATGTATAAAACCCTCACATTATTGGTGTGATACATGCTGTGTTGTTTTTTTTCTGGACTTTTTTCTTTTAAATGTAAAATTTACAGACTATATTAATATCTGGTTATTTATCACCATATTTGTAGCATTACAACTAACAACAAATCCACATATTCATTTATATATTTGAACAATCTTTCTTTTAGATGATGAAATTTCATAAAACTGTTCATCACAGTCACAGAGGAGTGAGCTTTATCCCTCACAGTAAACAGAACTGGTTTTACATGTGACCGTGTGTGATTTTGCACATGTGAAACACATATAACTTCAGTAAAACATATATTGCAAAAGTTTGGAAACATTTTCATGGTAATAATGACCCATGTGGTTGTGTAGGTCAAGTTCATTCATATGTTGATATGTAAAACCTGACATGGATTTACATGTGATTGTATGCCCTTCACATGTTAATACCATGAAAATATTTTAATCATGTTTTTGAGGAATATACATGTTCTTGGCGTGTATAAAGTCAAACAGGTCTCATATGAATTTTTTAAAGGGATATAAAATATAAAAAAAATATTTTTCATTATTTTCAGCTTTTTAGATCACAAGACAAATCATCAGATTTTCCATGACTGCAGTTTTAGAATATTAATAGAAAAATAAATTAATTTAATAAATTATTTAGAATAAAAGAAGATATTTAACACTTTAAAAAAAATACATTTTTACACCCGATGGCTAAAGGAATCCAGGGACACGGATTAAGCGCTACACTATCGCGTCTTATATGAAAAGACAATTTGTAATCTATGATCTTACATGGTAATGGATTGAATCTGACGCAATATGAACCAATAAACATAGGATGAGTTGAGTCAGACGTTTAGAAAACACCAGCAAACAAGTAACTGTAACTGTAACCAGGAAAACTAATAACCAACATTTGTGGGGGATAATTTTCTTAACCTAACTGTGATTTCAGACAGGACATGAGCATCAAGCAAGCTTTCTACAGGTAAAAAAATAAATAATAGTTGAAAATGTTTTGAATGGTACAGAAACGGCAGCAGATGGATTCAACTCAAACAGTTTCATATTGTACAGTTCAAATCCCTCCAGGCTGACCCTGACAGGGCAGTGAATACTCTCTGCTTTACAGATAAATCCTGGCATTCCCTGGAGACGGGGGGGTGACCATGCACAACTTTCCTTGAGTGATAAATCACGCTGACGTTTTGTGCAAGATGATGAAGACGAGTACAAGCCAGCTGCTGTCAAGAGAAATAAGTCGGGCTCCCGCCACATCACTGTAAATAAATCCAAAGTTCAGCCAAGCTTGGATGCATTCGTCTTTATAAAGCTGAATGATGTAAAAGGAGGGGAATGACTCCCATGTCAGTTTGGAGCAGCACAGAACAAGAGAGTGCTAACAGTTTGAAAACTGCATTGTTGAGCCACGAACACGCCACGCACACACTGCAGCGCACTGGCGAACATGCAGTGTATGTGTGGGAGCGTGTGAAAAGCAGCTGCCCCCTCCTCTCAGGGAGTACAGGAAGCTCGAGACAATACAGAGGCTTCATGCAGGGTTCAGCTCCAAGCTGTTCCCTCAAAGCAAGCCCAGCACTCGATCAGACCCGCAACATATCCGCCAGGCTGGATATTTATAACTCAGGGAAGCTGCAGCTATATGACACAAATTCTTGAGTTTCCTCAGGAGGTATGCTTCACTGATTAGAGGAGTGTGACAGCATGTCGCAGGCAGGTTAGGTGACATTAACCTTCAGGGGGAAAAAAAGACCGCAGACTGAAAACAAACTGCGATGACGACCATTTCAATGAGTTTTCTCCAAGTTACTGTGTTATAAACACCAACAGCTTTGATAAATGACTGGAACACTGACGTAGACGTTCACCACACACAAAATGTCTTGCTGTTTTTGTGAGCGACTGAGGAGGGGGACGGCAACATTTCAAAAAGTCAAAGTGCTGTCAACAGGTGCGACTTGACACACTTTCAAAGTTCTTCATACTACGGTGGTCCTTGTGGTTTTGAGGAGGTGGCGGCTTTCGCATGCGAACAACATTACTGTGAGTCACACACGTTCTATCGGGGGCCAAAAAGGACACAGAATTTGAACATTAAATTAAATTTGGGTGCAGCAGGGCTATTAACTCGGCCTTAAAATTCCGACTTGCTCTGTCAGGAAGACGCCGACTCCGACTCACAAGACAACTGTGGGAGGGAGGAAAGGAGGGGAAGAGCGGATGACTAGCAGATAAAAGTATGAGCATGAATCCATCACCTCGCACTAAAGACAATCACAGTGGCTCCGTTTAATCTCATCCGTGTGTTAGAGGGAAAAGACACAAAGTGCTGGCTGTTTATAGCTCTCTTTATAAACACATCGCAGCAAAAATGCAGAATATGTGCCTGCTGGAGCAGGTCAACAAGGACTTAAGTGACCATCGATTGTTGGAATTTATAGCAGATTTATATCTTTGTTAACACAAATCCATGGTCTGGTCAAAGCCTGAGTTTGCTACATAACAATTTGAGTTTATTCATCCTGGAGTACAGGAAGTCAGTATGTGGTTTAGATGCAAACCTGCAACTCTGGTTTCATGTTATGTCATATTTCCAGATCTCGTCATCTCCGCTGTACCTGGACTGTAATATAAAGGTGTAACTAGCTGTAATTACTCAGCCCCATGAAAATAAATTAAACTGAGGAATCATTAAAAAACACTTTATATCCCACATTGTGTGTTTATAGTGAATTTTATTAAACCTGAAATAAACCAGTAAACCTTGTTAAAATATCTGAATAAATGTACACATTTTCCCGTTTAAGAAGCAAGCAAGTGTGTGGAAGACTATCTAAAGTAGAAACTAGAGATGTAGCGATTACAGATGTGGTTGGTTTGATTATCAAACACATTAATTTACCAACATTATAAATGTGTGAAATCACATGAACATGCACAATAGGTCTTTAATTTTTTTAAGAAGTGCTGTCAAAATTAATAATGCAACTAGAATAAGTGGAAAAATGTTTTTTTTATATATATATGAATTAAACAAAAAGTTATTACTCGTGCCATATAAAAGAAAAACCTGAATTTGGGATTATTTTTATTTATTCATCTTTCAAGCCTTGTTTTGAATCTTATCCTAGTTATAACTGGTTTCTTTATAATCATCTGAATTTGGCATCATCTCGGCAATCCAAGCTGATTTTATGCACAAGGTGCCTCATCTCAGTGGTTAAACGAAGCCACCATAAAAACCACTTTATCCACCTTATGACCCATAATCAATAAATTCAATCATTTTATTTTTGATTAAAAGTTATATAGAGCTATCACTAAAGTTCAGATTTGATCCTTTACGGAAAGTATTTTTGTTTCTGCTTACGATTAATTAATCTTGAAATTTAATACTGCAATTAACTGTAACATTAAACAATCGCGACAACTTTTGTTGAAACCATCAGTGTGAAAGAAATGTTTGTGCCCTTTAGTCATTTCTGTTAAACCACAAGAACCACAGAGGAAAAAGTGATGAACACTAATCTGTGAAAGAAGAACCAATTCGTAGATGGAATTGTTTGGTTTGATGCTGGTTGATGTTTACTGGTGAAGACTTGAATTTCAATTCAGACCAGACAGCTCCAACAAACAGTGAACACTTTACTGACTTCTGGAAAAAGCAAACGTTTAAATAAATGTGTTGAATCTTCTGATATACAGTTTGGACGACTGGCTTAGAATCAACCAAGAAGTTACACATTTATAATAATTTCCTAGATTTCTTGAAAAGAAAACAATGGGTGCTTAAAAATCTATGTTACTGGTTTTCTAAGTATTTGTTTGTAGCTGGAAAACTGAAGTGACACAAATATTTATAGATACGAGTCTGAGAGAAAAACAAGCCACAGTTTACGTAAAAAGTAAACTTTTTAGTCATATAAATAAATGGACTTATTTTGTCCAACTCGCTAATAAAAGATGAATGCCATCATAGTAATCCTTTTTAATACAATTACTTCTATTATTAGTTTATTTGTTAATAACATATTTAATCAATAAACCAATAAATATTTTAGTATATTCAATTATAATAGGTTTTTTTATGACAATTTTTCTCAGTCTGAGATTATATTTGCTTTCAAAAATTTCCATCTAATTATAAATGTTAAGATGTTGACTGGAAACCTTTTCTTCAAGATGATACATGACTTCTTAGTGCTTCAGTAGCCTTTTAAATCAGGAACCAAGAAAAGAAGTTAAGATGTTAAGTTATTCACCAGATGCAGTCAGACTTGGACAAACAAGTCACAAGTAATTGCAAACATAATTTATCCCAAAACATGAGGATTAACTTACAACACGTAAGTAAAAAAAAAGCTCTAACTACAATGTGTTTCCACTTCATGACATTGTCACTTGTCAGCTTCTGGATAAGAAAATTTGATTCTTATTTCTTCTACACTGAACTGGAAAAGCCTCAATAGAGTCGTTCTTCAAAGCATGGCTTCCAGTAAGTACATATCCCACTTTTCACCCTTTGACACACAGTGCTCAAGTAGGACAGTGTACCTCAGAGTCATGTGACTTCGCCCGTCAGACGGCTCCTGTAAAAGCAGCTGAGAACATCTACCTCACAGAAACGTGTGAACTAAAACAGAAGCAGTGTGCGATCAGAGTCGGATGAACTCTTTTGTACAGAAACTCATGTAAAAATGAAGCAATGTGAAGTGAATCGGTTGACCATGCGAGGTTTTAACTCATAAATTATCCTTACTTATCTCGACACAGAACCATTCATGTGTGCGCGGTGACTTTCCTCTGTTGGTATGCGTTGCATGAGTAGGCAGCACCTGAACAGGTGGCACTCCCTAAATGAGTCACAAGCCTTTTGATATCTGCAGTGATTCACCTTAACAACGGTTACTTAAGAAAGAAACAATACAGCACAACTGGGGCTGCTGTGACATGATAACGGCACGTGACGGTGCATGAGTTGCACTGCATTACATCATCCAGTGCCCCGTGTAGCTTTTCCAAAACCACGACTCCCATCATAACTATTCACACGGTCGCTGACTAGAGCCGCGGCTGGAGTATTAGGAACTATATTGTGGTCCCCTGTGCCACATTTGGGCTTCAAACTGTCCCAGATGGCAGTCCTGCCCTTGTCTGTGTAGTCCGCAGAGAAAGAGGGGACCATTTCCTGTGTGAACCAACACCCAGACAAACAGTAAACAATCACAGAAAACAATCTAGTATACATTTGCAGGGGCCTGGCAATTCTAAGAAGTAAATTGATGTCACTAATATCTGTATATCTGTGTACTCCGGACAGGAAGTTTACAGGACGGCCAAGCACGTACTCTCTGGTTATTTGAAGGGGTGTGCTGGTGGGGGGATTAGAGAGAGTAAGGAGTGGGGGGACAAGCTTCCTCACAGTCCCTTAGCAACAAGGCCTGCTGGCAAAGCCTCTAGAATGTACTACAAGAGAGATAAACATTGACTTTGCCACCCAGAGAAGTAAATCTGATTTCAGTAATGGAGCACTGCATGACTTAAAACACAGATCAGACAACGGAGAAAACAAATAATGGCTCTCTGAGCTCCATCAGCTGATGCTACGTTTCATTTTAACAGAAACATTTAGCATCAGCAGCAGTTTAATGACAAACACAGCACAAAGAGCCAACAAGCAATTTGCAATGTTATTCAGGAACTCGGTTCCTTCTTATCACATCCTGCAATGTAATAATCTGTGTGTGAAGGGAAGTAGAACCATCCTGGTGTCCCAAATATATTCCAGAGTTGGACACTTAGAGCTTAAAGTACTTTTAATGGCTGCACAGTTGGAAAAAGCAACAGCAGAGGAATGAAAAGACGTCTCTGTGTGAGTCTGAGAGGAATAAACTTCCCTGGAAAAACTGTTGAGAGACTTTCTGGCTTTAATTGACTGGATGAATGATTACAACCTTAGTCTTTTTTTTAACAACACCAGACTTCTTCACATTTATTTTGCACCCCACAGCAATACACTTATTAATAGTGGTCATAGAAGCAGCTACATCCGCTGTGACAGCCATCATATGCTGAATGTCTGCACAATATGACCACATGATGTCCAACACAGATGGTGGCTATAATGTTGGAGGGGGGGTGTAAATGATACAGCACATGCACTGTACAGAGAGCAGAAACACGAGCCAATAGGATTAAATGAGCAGATATAAACATTTCAAGAGTTATTTCGAGGCTTGTTTCATTTTCTCACGAGTTTCTATGTTTGTTCGTGATTTCAGCTTCCGAAAGAATTGGTGTTTTTTATGGAAGACTTTTTCAACTTTCCTGCGCCACTCCGTATTACTTATTCATTACACACCCACATTAGAAAATATTAAACAACTTTACAAACTATAACGACAACGTGTAAATTAAAAGTAAAAACTGAGCTCATTAAGATTTTTTTAGAGGTCTACTTACAGAGAGTCTCCCGACCACCGGAGCGAAGTTCATCTTTGGGAACCTCGAGTCAATCCCAGGCAATTCGCGGTACAAACCACCAGTAAAAGTTTCTAAAACACACACACTCACAGTGAAAAACAGAACAAACACGCGACCCGAAGCTAAACCCTATCCGTCATCCGGTTTCTCTCATGGGTTCGCTGCTTTTAGTGTCAAAACTTCTCGGATTTTTCCTCGGCGGACGACGCGGACTGAGACCGAATGAGACGTTTCTCCCCCTGCTCCAAAGCTTCAAGTGACGTCATGACGCCCGGTAGCCAATCAGAACGCTTCTCTTTGGAATAATAATTAAACAGGTAAATTTACAGGCTGTCGGCGGAAAGCAACTGGTTCCTAAATGTATTCATAATATGTACCTTTGTTGTCATGATTCACAGAAACTCGGTTAGCCTTATAAATAATCTCTAAGTAAGTAAAGCATCATGCTTTGATCAGGATTCGCGCGTTACACACTCACTAACTAGCCTCTATAATGTGTAACTCGCTCGAAATAACCAGCTAATGAGCAACAGAAGTGAATGAATAATCACAAATACACTTTACAAGCATGCGGAGAGACCAGGGACGACCCTCAACCAGTATTTTGACTTTAGTTAGAAGTTTTTTTTCCTTTTAAAGAGCTATTCTGTATATCAGGAGTGGACAACTCCAGTCCTGAAGTGACACAGTTCTGCAAGTGTTGTGAGTTTCCCTGCTGCAACACACCTGACACACATCAGACTTAATTAATAGACTTGATGTCAAACTCATTGATTTGTCTCAAGTGTGAATCAGCAAGGAAACTCAACACTTGCCTACCCCTGCTGTACATAAAGCAGGTCAACTACAATGTAATGAGACAATTTAAGCAACATCGAATAACAAACATCCTGTTAAATGTGGTTCCTGCTGACAATATCTTATCTAAAGTGGCTCTGTGGTCTAAACCCTGTGTGTTTAGGGAGGGAAAAGCGGAAAACATTTGGGCAGACCATGTCAGTGTAATTTACCAACCATATAAACAAATAAATAAACAGCGCTGAGTGTAAATAAATCACAAGCCAGACATTCCCTCAGAAGCTGGACTAATGAAACTAGAGTTAAGCAATTTCTTGACACATTTTAAAGCTGTTTTCTGTGCGTCTCACTTCTCAGTCTAGAGAAACTACCATGTTATGAAACATTCCAGTGATTAGTTAAATATCTTGTGACCAAAGGCATGATAGTGACAATGCAGCGAGGTGGGGAACACAAGTGTGGGTATTACAATTAAAGTATCAACAAGTTGGGCAAAAATGCTCTCAGTGGATTAAACGCTGATGAAAACTGTGATCTGTTCACTGTCAGTGAAGTGTTGCAGCTGAGAATGCTAGCTCCAAAAGAGACTAAAAACCTCAAGGTTGTTGCTTCCTAAGAGATTGTAAAGTTCACAGTGGCAGATAATCTGTCTTAAGATATTACAGGGAATAACACAAACAAAAATAAAGCAGCGCAAGTTGCACGACAGATGGAACTTATCAGCTGCCACCAACATGTGCTCCAATTAAATCTGTCTAGGAAATCTATCTGTATCTTCCACTCGGAGCACATCCTGTGCTCCTCCTTCTGAGGTCCCTGACTACGTGCTCAAAAACAGGAAGCGTATGATTGAGTTGTTTGCAAGCTTATCCTGAGCGAGTCTGCATTTAAGGCCGCTGGGTTGATTAGTTCAAACTGTAAACACTCAAGCTGCTGTGAAAATTTTCAACAAATTTAGCTGTTTATCATCTGTAATTTCAGGGAGAATGTTCAACTCTACCAGTGAAGGAAGTTAGTAGCCGGAGGCCATGCAGCTCAGGATAAATTTGCATATCCTGTGTGGGAGATGTGCGCTGGCCTGTGTGCTTGTATATGTGAGTAAGTGGGTCGTCTGTGTGGGCAGCAGTTGGTGGTACATCTGAGCTTGTGACCTGGAGAGGAAAAGCAGAAAATAAAAGGAAGGGAAACCTTCCTGAGCGTCAGTGATTTGTCTTGTGACGCCTGCTGGGTATTGTTTCACTTGCTGTTGAGGAAGGTTGGCCAAAGACAAAAAAAAAAAAAACAAAAAAAAAAACTAAGGAGAAGATGAAAGTCTTACTTTAAAAAAAGTTATAAAAGTAGTTTCTAAGAAAACACAAAAAGTTAAATACTCTCTGTAATTAATTTTTAAATTAGATTTTGTGACAAACTGAAAGGAAAACATGCATCGCTGTTTAATCATAGCTGCTTTTGGTAGAAAACAGAACTGAGACTGCATAAAATTAAATCCACATTCTTTAAACAGTGGAGGCATGTGGACTTCAAACTTAGTTTAATCATATAAATGTGGTGTTTATACTCCTAATGTCAGTCATATCAATTGAATTAAGGCTGTTATTAATCTTGGTAATAGAGACTAATGGGAATGAAGCCTGTGTTCTGTACAAAGAGCTTGCAATAACAACACACAGAGAGCTGAGCTGCATGCTCACAGTCAAAGGTGAAAGTGCATGGCCTGAATGTTGTGCTGAGATGAAGTTCGCAGCCTGACACAGAAGCTGAAGTTATTGTTTATGTTCTGTGTGGTGGATTGCAGCATGACATCCATCCTGTTCCGTCCTCCTCCTCAGGGTTTATAATCAATGCTTTTGTACTCAACAGAGCCCCAGCCTGCTGCGTGTATGCAAGAAAACTTGGTTCTTGGACATTAATGCACATTTTGGCTGCAGCAATGATTTTTCCTTGAAACAAAAGAGTCACAACCCTTCTGTGAGGAGCTTCTCGCTCTGTCTTGAACAAAACCACTCTCTTTCTGACGGCGGATACTGAGCAGCAGGAACAATCTTCCTTCACCGTCTTATCATTTGCCTCCACATGCCAGAAAAAAAGTCCCCCGGAATGTAAAATAGCTGGAATTACCCTGCACACAAAAACTTTTCTTTTCAATAATCACTATATTAGTTTATAATCATATTAGTTGTTTTTTTCCTGCCATAAATTGGCCACATGCGGGTTGTTGTGTGCTATTGTAACAGTTCTGTGATTTAACTATTAAAACAAATGGGCACTATATGCATATTTACTAAAGTCTTATATATCATCCTCTCACCTTAACATCTGCTAATTATGCTCTGGGATCCCTTTTATGGATATATGTTTATCTCTCAACAAAGGTTTAAAATGAATAATTTTGTCTTGTTTGATGTCTGCTGCAAATCAGTCCTGCTGAAAGATCTAAAACATTGTTTTATGGTTCTCACACATGTAAATAAACAGAGACTGTCTTGATTATCGCTAAGTTTCTCCGTTAATTTAACTCTTGGAGTTATGAGCATATTTTTAAGCATTAAAAATGTAAGTATCTCTAGAATGGAGTAAAACCTAAATATCACAATAAAAACAGATAATGGAAACATCAGTGCAGATTAACATTAAGCCCTGAATGAGATGGAGACATTATGGACTTTGGTTCTGATCAGAGAACCAGGCTCCAGACAAGAGATGTCCTTTAACTCCTTCATCCATTAACATGGATGGAGCAGAACATGAGTCAGCAATTAATGTTGGAAAAACTTCTGCAACCACCAAGTTTATCTGAATGTCTCTGCAATCATAGTAGTGCTAGTCATACTTTTTAAGGTGTGTAAACATTGATAGATGTGATCCTGATTGTGAATAGATTAAAATTGTAAATAGCACAAATTAAAAATGTGTCAGGTTTGCAAAAAACCCCAATTCTTTCAGCTGAGTATGAACATCTTATTGTAACAAGATGTTTAAAGGAGTTGCTTTAAATAGTAAATTGACTTGTACTTTAAAAATAATAATAATAATAATAAAAATTAAATAAAAATAATAACATTATTATTATTATTATTATTATTATTATTAATAATAATAATAATAATAATAATAATAATAATAATAATAATAATAA
>JBAMHX010000021.1:4651948-4682467 GCA_037177515.1 Pseudomugil tenellus
GAGTTATAGTTGTAATATAAATGTCATGGGAGGATGAGGAATAAGGTAATTAATTTATGCTTTCTCAATTTAGGAGGGCGGATGTATCAAAAATGGGCTTTTTATGTTGTCGGTGGCTCTAAAAACACACTATATCCTGCAGATTTAGCTGCTTAAGTGACATCATTAACACATTTGTGGTTATCTCATCTACCTGCTTCTTTATGTCCCTCTCAGAGTGTATTTAGTAAATCCAATGCTGACTCATTCTTGAGGCGTTTTTACATGTTATGTAATGAAAAATTTTAAATCTTTACTCGGCTTGTACTTGGTTGAATTTGGACTTTCTATCCCAGTCTGTTTTAGAGAAGGTTTAAGCCTTTCTTTCTCATCTTTGCTCTTATTTCTTACCATCACCTCTTGATGACAATTTGTTTTCCCTCCTGATTTTTTAAAAATAGTGTAAAACACATCCGCATCCGCAAAAATGCTAAAAACATTTACTGAAACAACAAATCCCTTCAGATTAATGAAAACAAGCAAATAAAACATGTTTCCTTTGCATGGCATTGAAAACCTAAATAAATGTAATCGTATCTGTGTTCATTTATTGAAATATTTGATGTATTTCCGTATTATCCTTCTAAAGTTGCATTCCACATGTTTTCCCACAAGTTTTCATGCACTCAAACACATTCCCATCCCTTTCCATCGGGTTTAGTATTAACTAGTGTTACCAAGTCGACTGTTAAACTAAGGATGGAAAAATTCTGCTTGGGAAAACACTGTGTGCAAAAGTTTTGATCCAAACTTCAAGTCTTTTATTTTGGCTTGTCAAACAGCAGAACTTTCTTCCAAGTGGATTGAGTATTAGTTTTCCAGGACTTTTGTTTTCTTTGGAATTTTCCTTTTCCTTTCATTTTCCTTCCAGTCCTTGATCATATTCAGAGAAATATTCCTTTGTGTTTTTTTTATAAGAGCCATGATCCATGCAGTCTTAAACAAAGCAGCTAAACTGAAAGGATGAACCATTTCGTGTTTACACACCACAGACTTCTTGGTTAGGAGTTTTAATTTGTGTGTATTTGTCACGAAGACGCATCATTTGCAGACAAAACAGGACAAGAGGAGGAAAAAGGAAGTCTAAGGAAATTAACTGTATCTGAAAGTGGTTTGAAAAAAACAGGGATTTAAAGTCCTGTAACAGGACCTTAGACATGTTCATCGAAGCTTCATCATCTCCACGGAAAAACCGTCTTAGGAATGGAAACCAGTAGAAAGAGCTGGATATGGCACATCTATCTGAGTCGGGGTGGTGCTCTGTGGGCTGCTACACTTCTCAGCGTGGTTTTCCTCACCTGGATCTTCTGCTATGTCACATATATGTGTGTGTGTGTGTGTGTAAGCGATTATTTTTAATCATTTGCTGTAATCCTCTTGTTTACCAGCTTCATCTTTGTATTAAAGAGTTTTGTTGTACTAAAAGTGCTGCATCAGTAAAGTTCGATTTGATCTGAAAAGACAAGAACAAAAGACTGCATGTCTGTGTGTTGACACGTGCATTTAAACAGCAGCAGTGCAGCTTCCCTTTGCTGCGTAGCCGCACACCTCCGCTCGCAAACACGAGATTTACGACGCAGCAAGTCATCCTGTCATGAGTTACATGCGAGAGGAAGAACAGATCTATGTCAGTTTCCCGTTACCGTTGGCCGCAGTTATGACAGCCCAGCTCAGACGCACCCAGAAGTAGAGCACAAAGATGTCCGTGACACAGATAAGCAAACACTTCAACTGCATATTTATTTAAACACAATACAATATATACAGGATCAAAATTGAAAATCTCTAAAAAAAAAAAAAAAAAAAAAAAAAGAAAAGAAAGAAGGAACTGGGCCTATGAGGAACCTCACCAGTATGGCTGTCACACATTTCCTAACGTTAACATTCACAAAGTAGTAACTTCAGTATTAAACTTCAGATAAAACATACACACTGTTATAAATTTTTCATGTAACCTCTTAAAGCATAAATATTCACTGTTTCCAGCAGTTTGTTGGAATGAACATATTTCATGTAAATTAGACTGTGAAGGCAATGTTAGAAACAATCCCAAAGAACGAATAAAGTTTGGACCAAAACTGTCACAAACTTTTGATGAACTCGTACAACTTACATTATTTTCCATTTTCTTCCAAAGCAAAGCTGATCTTACAACAGCAGGCTGTGAAAAAACACACACCACACACTCTGAGTAAGCTGAATTAGTAGCAGGATCCCCCAAAGACGTATAACACAACTTTTTTTTCATTTTCTTTTAATTTACACACAACTTTTCCTGCGCACACACTCACACAAGCAATCCGAGTCTTAGAGTTTATTTAAAGGACACTAACAGACATGCTGAGCATCCTCCGGCGACAGATGGTCGCATCATCTCCAGCCAGCTCATTGTCGCTGCGAGTTCCTGGCATCAGAGATAACAGGTATAAATGCTTCAGTATTTGCAGGAAACACCTCTGCAGTGTGTGTAAGGTGAACACTGTGTGCGGCAATTACCACACAGCTTTGCATACTAGTTTCTTTGATAACTTGTGTAAGGAAAAAAAGATGATCAGAAATGTACATGAAGAGGCACAATGTGTACACGAGTAACTATAAAGCTCATCTGTATCCTTTTCAATCTCGTTTATATGTGTGTGTGTGTGTGTGCGAGAGAGAGAGGCTCAATTACAAGAGCAAAGCATAAAAGAAACAAGAAACCCCATTTTTGGAAAATGTAGTGTTCAAAAAAATGTAAGAAAACGTATTTAGTGGGTATCCAGCGTGGAGAAAAAGAGTTTTTGGAGTTGGATTTGGCAGCGCGACACCTTGTTGTCCAGAGTAAAGCCAAAAAGTCAGACAAGCTTCAAAGCTTTTGGCCAAAATTAAAATCCACACGTCCAATGTGATCATTAACTTCAGCAGCGTCCATAAAGTTCATCAAGCACTGGCATAAATCAGAAGGTGGCCACTGTTTGTTATGGATCTGCATAGCAAGGCGAGGCTGCTTCCACGACTACAAATCAACTCACACTCAGGAATGTAAATTCATTTTCAACCAAATGTGGAAAACATGACATAAACCTTATGAAATACCTTCAGCTGTCATGTGGAAAATAGAAGTTGTTCTTTTTTGGAAGGTGTTTTGCTGAATGTGGTGCCAGTATAATCTCACTGCATCTCTTCTTTACAGGTCAACATTTCCATCAAGTGTCACAGCGCCGCCTCCGAATGCAGGATGCTGATTCGGCTGCTCAGCAGACCATCAGCCTTTCATCCATCCACTGCAACATTGTCATCCTCCATGCTCGCCGGGAAGGTTGACAAGAAGCACTTCTTAGAATGCTCCAGCCTTTCTTAGTTTTGATATTTTCTGTAATATTTATGATGGAGAAAGCGTGCCAAAGCAGCCGGCTGACTGCTTCCTTTATGAAAAGCCAAGAAAAATGCATTGGTTTCTTTGGCTTCATTCATTCATGTGAACAGAAATATTATTAAAACCTCTCCGGTTTGCTATGAATTCTCGTTACTGTGATTTTTTTATGCACCAAAAGAAATGTTTTTCTGACTAATCCAGAAACACAGATACATCTTTTACTAAAAAAAAGGCAGAAAAATGACTGAAAATGATTTACAAGCCAAAGAGGTCACAGGAAGTGTTGTGTGCTTCGGCAGAATGGGTCAAGTCATTTCTAATTATTCAGCTGTGTAAATAAAGATGCATCAGAGGAATATGTTGGGTCATGTATCAGGAAACTGAAGAGTTATTCTTTTTTCTTCATTTAAAAGAGCAACTACTGTAAAAATCTTCTATGTCGAATAAAAACATGTTGCTCCATGAGCCACCTCGGCTGGAAGTTAGCAGTACCACACCTAAAACAGGAAAGATGTGCTTCCACAAGGCACTGTGGGAGATCCACACATTTTATCTGACTAAAGGTTAGCTGCAATTTCTGCTTCTTTTTTAGGGTTTGACTTCAAAATATCTATCTTTTCCCAACAGAAGAGGCAAATGTGAGAATAATCCAAAAGCAGTTACTGTCATTGGTAAATGGGGGCAGCATCAAGCAAGTCATCAATTTGGAACTAAAAATATAAATATATATTACTTCAGAAATCCTCTGAAAATCAGTTGTTTGAAAGAATCTAAGAAGTGAAATACAAAATATTAGTTAAACTTTTTGATCCAAAACAAAGAACCAAAACTGAAACCAATGTTTTGCCTAAAGCCTCCAAAGCAGCTTTTTTATCTGCTTATCTCAGAAAACCCAGAGCAACGCACACAGGTCTCATCTTTTTCTCTTTTAGCCAACAGAAATCTTAATTTAGGGGAATAAAATCTGTAAGTTTTCCTTATGAACTTGCACAAGGCTTAACATGCATCAACCAGCTTGCAGAGCTCAACAAACTGCCTCAACAACACCCTACATCTCTGGATATAACAATAATAACTGGTATCTGAGGTACGGACACTTCAACTCCTAGTTTTTTAAACTCTTAATCTGTTTTCTGCGATGTAAAGGTTGGAAATTTATGATAAGATTGTGTTACTGATTGGCGTGTTTGCCACCTGGCTCCTATAGCTCTGCTGTTGTAGCTAAACACCCTCTTCTTCTACTGCTTATCCAGCAGCCAGACTGATTGCAGAAATGATTTGCATCACAATGTTATATTATGATACGACCTCATGGTCTGCCTTCAATCAAAGGAGTGAAGAAGAGAAAAGAAACTGCCTACATAGGGGAGCAAAACAAATGTGCTTAAGCTGCTTTTTATGGTTGTTTTTTAATACATATTTGTGCCTTATAGCAGAACCTCTGAAACAATCAGTAATGGACATTTTATTGCACAGATTGAAGCGCTCTCTCTCCCTATTCATTTAAAGCTTGCTCGACCACCACAGCTCACAATATGCACCATTTTCTCATCTGATTGAAGCCGGCAGGAATGAGTGAGTCTGAATATTCATCAACAGGATTAACAGCTTAGCTATGGTGGGAATCAAACACAGAATGACTGAGACAAATAGGTGGAAGTAAAATCCTGGTAATGCTTGAACAATAAGAAATGTTTAGCCATGCAAACCCCACCCAGAAAACTTAGGAAGAAATCTAAAAAGGATGTTAACAGTCTACATCCACAGCAACTAAACAGAGACAAGGTCACAGAGAGCGATGACATGCAGCAAAAGGCCTCCGATAAGGATCTGCAGCCTCTGAACACAGGCCACCCGCTCAACCAGTTGAGCTATTCATCATCCCAAATAGTCCAACATTCCTACTGGGCTGTTTCTGGGGGGACCATCCCTCCTAAGAGCTCTGTTTAGGGCCTGATTCCTGCAGCTGAAATGCAGCCTTAGCCAGGAAACTTTAAGTTTAACCCCCCCCCTAAAACATGGTTCTGTTATGTCAGTGTCCTACAGCAACAGTGAAGCTGTTGGATCTGAGAAACCACACCTCACAGCCTTTTGCTTCCTGCCCCGGACACCACATGACAGCTGCGCTTTGCCTCACACACCAGGAAACGATCGGAGGCGGTGCAGAAAAAAGAGAGAAAGTGACAGAACAGTTGACATCAGAATGATTTTTCTGTGCTGAAGAGAGCCGAGAGAAGAATTAGCATCTATTAGCAGAAACCAAGTTGAAAAAATAAAATCAACAATATTCTGTAGTACTGCCTTTAAATGAAGCTGGTATTAAAGCAACCCAAACTATTTACTAACAGTATAATTCAAGGAAAGAAAGTAATCATTAGATACACAAACTACTTTGCCCATCTCAGAACTTTGCAACAAAGAAAGTAAGAAGCTTCCCTCTTCTGTCAATGTTTCGATCCCATCACTAATGCATGTTTAAGAGCTCCCACTCCAGATATGATATCTCCAGATCTCCCAACATGTGACTTTACATGGAGACATACTGGATTAATAGTAATGAATATACTCAAGCCCCTTCTTATGCTGTGGGGGTCTTCTGTCTAACAGAAAACTGCTCTGCATCATTTCCTGCATCATTTCAGGCAGGCCTGACTCATTGAAAACAGATTTCAGCATTTATTGAATGCAATGCATACATCTGTGGATGAATACGTCTGAATATTTCCATAATGCACGTATCAGCAAAACATATCCTTCTTACAATCGAGCTAGCAGGACCACATCCATCTACATCTTTCTTTGCCAGATTGACTGCGACCTGAAACTGTGATGATGCCTGAGCACAGAAAACACAGAAAACTGCTAAACAGGATTTTTCTCACACACACACACAGCTTCATGTGTTAATTAGAGCGACTTAAAGGTGCACATCTGGGGATCTTTTTACTTCTTGAAGGAGTCAGCTTTCATTTTCCAAGTTAGCAAGGAGAGCTTTAGCCTCATGCATTAGTGGTGTTTTGCTAA
The DNA here is from genome assembly GCA_037177515.1 of Pseudomugil tenellus. NCBI lineage: Eukaryota > Metazoa > Chordata > Actinopteri > Atheriniformes > Pseudomugilidae > Pseudomugil > Pseudomugil tenellus. Next base: position 4,658,367 of record JBAMHX010000021.1, read on the forward strand.
TCTCAAAGTGTTAAAGCAAATATTTAAATATTTTTTCACACCAATAAGCCTTCCAAAGATTTTCAGAGACCACTGGATGAATCTTTCCATCATGATGGATTTTAAACTGTCTGGTCATTCAGAGAATTGCACGGACGCAGCTCTTAATCATTAATACTTTCATCAAATAGCCATAAAGTTGAACTTTTGAATGATGTGAAAACAGGATGGTCTGAATGAGTTTCCATCATCAGTTCGCTTTGAAGGGGATTCTTTTTCATCGCAAGCAGTTTTTGGACACTGCAAATTTCCCTGCTGTCCGCTTTCAGAACTGTAATGGTTAAACAGGTAGAAAGAGCGCTGCAACACACAGTTCAACACAATGTCACTTTATTAAGTTGCGAGGCAAATGGAGCAACTAACTGTGGGGATTGAAAGCGGATGCTAGCTCTGCTGAGATGACAGCGGTGAGGGAGGGAGGACTAGCGAAGCATCCTCACATCATGATGCTCAGGTATTTAATGATGTAGTGGCTCCAGCCAAACCAAACATGAAAAGTCCAACTTTTATAAAGAAAAGAAAAATAACAGCTCCAAGGAGTTAAAAACACACAAATCTTCACCTGTGCCAGCAATACGCAGGGCTTTTAATGCTCCCCTGGTTTCCTCTAAATCCTCCACACGCTGATTACTTAACACTGGGGGACGTGGTTTGGTTCTGTCTGCGTTGCCAGATGAGGCGCTGCTCGGCCGGGGTCTCCTCTGCCGTCCGACAGGACCAAATTTCTTCTAAATAACTACTGGATGCTGTCTCTGACTTCACGTGATGGACAAGATGTCGGGGTAAAAGAATTAATTTTCTTTTCTTTTTTTTTTCTCTTTACTTTTTTTGCTTTTCTTTAAAAAAAGACAAACTCCAGAAACATTAAACACACAGTTCAGAAAAGAAACAAAGCATCAGGAGATCCAGAAAATGAATGACAGATTTCTGTAATGACATTAGTACACAAAACATCTTAATTACCCAGAGGACTGTTTGATGGCGAGCACTGTGCACTGGGAGGGTCACAACACCAACCTGACAGCCAGTCATCCCTACTGGGAGTCTTCTTCACATATACATCTACAATCTTTGAATACAAGGTGACTGAATTGGTCTTCAGAGATGATAGTTGGGTATGTGGCGTACTGATACCCCCTTCCAAATGTCTCGCAATTTCTACTTATCTCCTGATCATATCTGGACTTTGTTGTGTCTGTATGAACCATTTAGTTAGCAGAGGTGTTCCTTTAGTAACTGTCTGCTCCTCTCCTTAGGATAGTCAGCACACCTGATCGTCAGTGTTCATGCAGTAAAGGTTCGTCATGATTTGATCTGCCATGGACCTTCCCTACCCAAATTTTGTGTATTCAGAGTCCTCCTTGTTGCAGCCAAGAGTGGTGGTGCCCCTGGGGGACTGAACCTTGCCGATCTCCTCAAGAGCGCTGGCCAACGAGTCCAGGTCTCCAGAGTCCTGGTGCTGGGCTTCCCACAGACTCAGAATCACAGAGGACGGACTCTCCTGGCATGCAAAGTAGCACAGGTTCCTGGAGGCCGGGGAAAATTGAATATTTTAATAACAGATCACATCGCATAGCAATGAGTAACAAAGGAGCGGTTCTGTAATGAAGTGGTTGCTTTGCAGTCAGTATAACAGCAGAGCTAAAAGCGTATGGCAAAGAGCTTATTATACAAATACTCACTTCATATAACATATGAAGAGAAAAGACAAAAGTGTGAAAATCAAAGCAGTACATGCTTGTGTACTCATGTCTGGTCCTAGAAATGAGTACAAGAAGCTGATATCACTCATTAGGCATGTTAGAGATGAGTCATACCTGATCTTTTATGATACAATCGCATTAAATTTATGACACGATCTGACTTAATTCAAACATAAAGCGCAATAATCTCAGAAAATTGAGATGCACACAGTAGCTCTCTGCCAAGTAGACTGAGGGGAATGATGAGACACATCTGGCTCTCACCTGATCCACTCAGCTCGGCTACAGAGAAACTTTAAATTGGAGAGTTTCTGAGCTTATTAAGTCAAATTTATTCTGTTTATGAGGTAAATGTTTGTGATTGAAGCTGTTTAGCCAGAGACAGGAATGCAATAGTACTTTAGTTTATAAACTTCCTGCAGAGATGAGAGATTTTATTTTAACAACAGCTTATTGTTTCTTCCTGCCGCTGCTGTCGTCTCATTTCTGTTATACGGGCAAATCACATCATGTTACTCTACAAAGGTTCCTGCTTTAAAAAGGATAAAGAAAAAGCTTTAACCTGAAAAAAATCTAAAAAGTTATTTTAAAAGATCAACAACAATTAGGAGGGATCAATTAATTTCATTCTGATTTCCTGCCTGCTGTTACAACATCTGTCCAATAGAGGGCACTGTTTCATAGCAATGGCGTCTTTTGTTGCCTTCCAGTCTACTTTCCCTCCTCCATATGATGATGTTCCCACACACTCAGAAATAATTACAAAAATCAGCTTAAGTAGGTAGAGACATTTCTATTACATGCTTCTTGGTGTGCTTGGCTGGGCTGAAAAAGCTCGAAAATTCTTTCCCATTTCGTAGTCACAGATGTTTGTTTTCAGACTTTAAAGTGAAATTCCTTAATCACATAGTTTCTTTTATATTTTCTTGGATAACTTTTTCCTCTTATGCATCTGCAGCTGCCAGGAAACAAGTGTGTGTCTCAGAGCTGCCTGCACAGATCTAAGAGCGGCCTTGGCTACAAGCACTTGCTTATTGACTTCTCTTCTGAAGCACAAATAGAGATCACCCTATCTCTAAGTAAAATCCTTCTATGCCTACACAAATGCAGACCTGGCACAACCTCCTGAGAGTGTAGCAGGGGTTGAGAGATGGAGTACATGCAGAGATGCTGCTAATGAGAAGTGCTAACATGGACACATTTTTCTTGCCAGAGGCTGGCCTGTCAGCAGTCAAGATTCCTGTATAACACGGCATTTTGTCTTCAGTTACAGTATTCTGACTGCGTTAAAGTTGCCCAGAACATTTTCCTCACTATCTCTCTTGGTGAATGTGTTTTTAAATCTATAATGAAATCAGCAATGTGGCGTTTAACTGAGAGCTAGTCGGGGGAAGGAAGATAAAAGGCGACACGGTGCCTAAATGGAAGATTAAAAGTAGTGATCAAAATGGGAAGACTATTTACATTCATTAAAAATAAATAAAGAAAAAAAAAACATGTGGCATTTTTTAGATTTTCTCTCATTATTGAAATGCTGATTCATTCATTCAAGGATGACACAGCAGTATGTAAATAAAAATTAGACCTTTCAATGTGGAGCTTTTGAGCCAGGAGCTGCCAGTCCTTCCCGTTGGCATTAGCGGCGTCAAAGGTGGCGCTGATCCGCTGACGGATGGACAGGGGGATTTTAAAAGCCCTGGACCCTGTCTGAGAGGTGACGGTACAGTCTGACTGAGTAAAAAAGGGAACCACTCCCTTTTCATTCTGAGAGGGACAGAAAGATATGTCAGGGTGATCTCGCAGCTTAAGATGTTTCCACCTTAACATGAAGGACAAGGACTCATCAAGATCATTTCTAATCTACACACCAAAAGCTGCATGAGAGACTCATTGCACAAGCTGTTAAATCGAATCAAGAGATAGTCAGTGTAATAAAAGAAGCTTATTAAGAGGCTTAATGCCTACTCAGGCACAAACCATACACCGTCCCCCCCTTCTAAGAGCGCGTCTCACCTCCACAGACGTATAGATCTGGAGTATCTGCTCCTCTCCTGTGACCTGCCGGATGCTGATCTTGCAGGAGAGCTGAGACGAGGAGTGGCTGTATCGCTCCAGAGAGAAGGCACACTGCAGGGGACGCTGGTTACTGGCCCACACCTGAGAAAAGGAGAACTCCTGCAGAGCGAGGACAGACAGAGGGCATTGTGATGGAAGGGCAGAGCGAACGGGAGAATCATTAGACTGCTGCTGAAGATGTTTCTGGAATCTTGCTTCACCATCCACTTTGCTGTTTACATGCTTAATTAAAAGTAGATGAGTGGCCTCGTTACCTAATCAATGATGCTAACTAATCAAGGAGCTTTAGAGCATCAGAAAGAGAACAAGCAGGTGTTGGAGCCAGTGGAACAAGTGAAAATGCATCCTATTAACTTCCTGTAAGAGCTGGAATCATCGCTAAGCTAATAGGAATAGCATTGTCCAAGTTATGAAGAAATAAGTGTTCCATGAAAAGGGCTGTTTTTCTGCATAATTAAACATTTCCTAAAATAAATGCTGAATCCCCCCTCTCCCCCCGACCCTATGTTTAAAGCAAAGTCTCTTCCTATTGGGCAGCTCAGCTGATATGAAGCGCACGCTCATAATTCTGTATCATTAACATGAAAGTTAAAAGAAAGAAATGAGTTTACACCCCAGAGTGTAGAATGAGTCATCGGTTTTTCATTTATTCCAGTAAATTTCACTGCTGTGTCATTTTCAAGTTTTATATTAGCATGTATGCTAAGTGAACAAGAACAAAAGGAACAGTTTCATCTCATGCCTGAGCAGGAAGCAAGGTTATGAACAATCACCAAAAGTTTGTGCATTTAAGGTACAAAAAACCTGTTTAGGTTCATATGAAACATGTCTTTCACTGTCTGCTTGAGGTTTTCCCTGCTTGTGACTTGCTGTACACTTCTTCTGACCACTGTTACATGCCAGTTTGATAGCTGTCAGTGTCTACAGACAGAAATAATCAATATAATGCCATAAAACCATCCTCCAAAGCTCCTTTTACTTAACAGCATTACATCCAGGTTGCTATGAAGCTAACATAAACGTCAATCCTTAGATAAGAATCTGTAATGCGATTATGGAATTAGGACAGAGATGCCTCATTTTACACACCTCACGCTAAATTTCTGGCAAATGTAGTCGCCGAAAAACCAAAGTAGCAGCTATGGAGCAAATCTGAGAGACCCATTTTGACTTCCCATTACATACTACTGTGTGACCCAGACAGTGGTGCAGCGAGAGCAGGTCAAAACACTGTTTTACAGATGAATCATCGTCTCTTCAGATCCATCAGACAGAAGGATGGCCACTTATAAAAGCCTCCTTTAGGTGAGAGCAGTGTCTGAATCAGAGCTTATAGCCATCATCCTTGTAAGACCTTCTTTCCTATCTAAGAAAACCTTGTTGGTATTCTGAAGGCGCGATGGTGGGCTAATTCTACTAATAAGATGTCGCTGGTGGGATAAACATCATAGGGCAGAGCAGAACATGCAGCACATAGACCCCCAGGAAGATAACTATGAAATGTGTGTGTATGTGTATTCTTGCCTGGTAGCCATAATTAAGTTTGTAATGGTGCATGTGTGGGTGAGATAGCTAGTCTTAGTGATCCCCTGCTGTGCCCTTGCTGTTGCCCTTTTAGCTTTGATGTGACCATGCAAGAAAAAGGTAAGCTGACAGCGGAGAGAGGGAGTGAGGAGGACAGCTGGAGGAGAAAAGATGAAGGTGCACAGCTTCTTTCCAGATGCATGACCGTGACAAACTGGAGCGCCATTTAAATCAGAACACACATGGACTTACAGTAAACATGCTTGCTGCTTTTAACACTTTGCCATTTAAACAAAAGAAAGTGCCTACCTGGCAGGTGGTGAAAGGCTTGATGCTCCAGAGTAACTGTGGGACGTCCTGGATGGACACCTGGAGGCTGAAAGTGTTCCCTCTAAACAGCATAATTTTCGGTTCTTCCAGCAGCCGTCCACCCCTGCTGCGCTCCCCCCCGGCCACCTCCTGACAGAAAGGGAAAAATAAATGTGTTGGGGTTGTTATTCGCTGAGGTCAGGAGATCCGTAACATTGCATGCATCCTAAATAAATTCAGCAGCTGGGTTTCAGATGAACCTTTTCTGAAGTCTTTCCAGATTAACTCTATACAAAACGAGATTTTAGAGATGTAGTTATACACACCAGCCAGGCGGGTCAGTTTAAACATTTAGTGTGATGGGAGTACTTAACCGAGAAATAAGACCCATAACAAGGCCAATACCGTTGGAAGCGACGGCTAGGGGTATCTCCCAGAACGCCCCCAATCCCCCTATTCCCTAAACCTCGAATAGACATAATACAATAACATAAAGACAAACATGTTCAGTCACAAAGCTCTACCTGATGTTGAAACTGACCATCCCGGTATGACATCAGGGCAGGATTCATCCTGAGGTCATGACCTTTGATTTGCACTTGATTTGAGGTCAATTAGACAAATAGTTTCAGAGATATAGCCAAAAATGTCATTTTTCATGCACAAAGCATTGAGGAAACCATAATTCCCAACATGCTGAAATGCGATGCAGTTCGTCCTTTTGGGGACCCAAACAGGTATACACAATATCAAATTCCAAATGTAAAAATTGTTCAAGTTATCATGCTCACACAAAGGATATCCGGTCGTGATGAAACCATTTTCTCAGACACAAAAAGTAAGAAAATCTATGTATGGTTGATTATTTCTCCCCTTTAATGATTCCAACTGGTGTATTATACATTGCTGGAAAACCTGATTAGTTGTTTTGACAACAAGGTACGACTTGAGTGGTTGTGTTGATTATTTTTGAATAAGTTACATCTCCCTATCAACCAATCGCAACCTACACAATTAGCTGTGTTCATTCCACAAAAGCACTATCCTCACAAGTTATTCCTTATTGTAAAAGTGCCTAATTAAACTTTGCAATAATTTTTAATACAACATCAGTTGGTATTATTAAAATGAGAAATATATCATTCAAACACAAATGCCGTTCCTCTTTGTGCTCAGCGAATCTCTTTGTATTATGTTTTAAGCTAAAACCCTAATTTGCCAAGAAATTTTGCTACTAATGTTATCAGAGAAATGTCCAATGCAACATTTTTATTTGAAACTATGATAATTATGATAAATAAAAATACTCAAGTGAAGCATTGGTGGTTTAAACTCCCCTTCTGTCCACGCAAATTATCACCTCACTTCTCCTTACATAAGCACATTTCAAGGCCTTATTTCTTTTCCTTTTCTTTAGCCATTGTTTAAGCTGGGAGAGTTAAAGACAGAGGAGAAAACTTTTATTTGCTAGAATCTTCTTGGTTATTAGAAGAAATGCTGGAAAAATGAAAGTAAACATTCAATTTTTGGGGCTTCAAACTCCATCCAAAGTCACTGGGCTCCAAAAGTCAATACTGGATAAAAGTGAGCAGTGACATAGCACAGAACCCTCATCTTATGAATGTTCAGAAGTAGTTTAATAGATGGTTTTCAAAGAAAATAAAAGTGGTGAAGCCTATGACTCATTTCCCTTTGATGCAGCAATATTACTGCCTGACATTGCAATGACAGCATCAAGTCTTTGACTCTACGGCGCAACGAAAGCTCCTCTGTTTTCTCTGGAAATGTTCTTCCATGCATCAAAGAAATATTCTTCAGCTGCTGTTTGCTGGGTGCTTCTCTCTCTCTTAAGTGTCCTTTTTAACTTATAAAAACTGATGAGCAGATATGGGGGACATGCTTGGCCAGTTTAAAGTAACCCAAAGAGATGCTCCAGTTTAACAAACAAGGAGCTTTAGACCATTTGTTTGGCCAGTAAGTTTACAGGACTCGCTGGAGGTAATGGTCATTTCTGATCATGATGGGTGTTTCAGTGATGAGATGCTGTGTATTTAGGTGCTTCTCTTCACTTTTGAAGTGAAGCAAAAGGTTATTTTTGCTTGTTTGAATATTTTGCTTATGAAAGTATCTCCATCTAGTATATAGACTATCAGAACTATCGATTATGATACTTTTACTGCAATGATCACAACTGGTCCTGTATATATTTTAAAGTCCAGCAAATGGTTTATTTCTCCACACTTAATATATCTTTATTAATCAACTGAGCTGCAGTTTTCAATGACACTCTTTGCGTCCTCCAGCCACAGATGTTTTCAGTAACAGAGCTCTGCTGTGGCACACTGGCGTATGCCTCCAGGATTTCACTGCATCTCAACAGATGAAAAGACTAAATTAAATAATCGGCAGTCATTTTTAACAGTTCCATGCAAGCAAACATGCATGAACTATGTGTCTCCTCTGAAAACAATGGACTTAACACTGAAAAAGGCTCTTTGGGTAGAATAAAAAAAAAGTATTGTGTGAAAATTTCCTAAAGTTGCAATAAAGACCAAACAAATTTCACTCCATGGTTAATTTACTATGGAGAGTGCTGCATAACTCGATGTATTGGTATGTACTGTACAGATTTGGTGGAAGAAGGAAGACGGTGCAAAGCCCTACAAGCTGTCTCTAACCAGATCGATTTTCAGCCTCACAGGGGAAATTATTTGTCGCACAAAGCACAAAAGAAAAAGAAAAAAAGAAAAGTCAACACCAAAGAACAAGTGAACAAATAACCATGTCTGAGTGATGGAGAGGAGGATGGAGTTGGCTCTTCGCCTTTGCGTTCGATTTTCTATTGTTCACTTCAGCTTTCGCCTCTTAAACTAAACCAAATATGAAGCAGGACTCTGTAGTGGTAATGAGGAACTAGCAGTACACATTTACTTTAAAATGGGGAAATTACTGCTATATTTTTTATGTTTTTGGTCGCACCATCTCAATAAAAAGTTTTTTTCATTTTGTGTAATGCAACAAAAGGAAGGGCTTAAAAGCAACACTTGAGCGACAGGACGGCATCGCAGGAACACATTTAATTACTAGAGAGCAAATTAAACTATATAAAGGAAGGGCAGGAAAGCAACCTTGTAGCATTTGTTGTCTTTGTAATTAAATATCCATTTTTGTGTTTTGTCCTCAAATGTCTCCCCAAAGTGATTTTAGTAAAAACAAGAAGATCATCAGAAGAGACACAAACTCAGTTCTTGCAGGTAAAGCTAAAAAAGCCACGTCAGCTCTGCACGTCGCTGGCTGCAGAGGAAATGTCATTTCTGACATTTATGAGAGAAAGTTTTGGCTTTAGTTTTTACTTTTACAAAGCTGAAGAGTTTATCTCACACAGCAGTTCTAGAAGTTGAAGTCCTGACCCTCACGGAGGCCCCACCATCATTTGATCATTTATGTGGGTTGCCAGATTATTGTACATAAAATATAGCCTACATTTATGAAGTTATTTTTATTTTAGCCATTTAAAATAATCAAATCCTCAAAAAAATCACTTTGACCTCCTTATTTATGAAGTTTCTAGTATTTTTCAAGTCTTTCATGTAGAAGTTTTATCCCTGAGTCTCTAGAAACAAAGTTCTTATTGGTTCTTTATCTCACCAAGAGGCAAAGCAAGTTTATTTGTAAAGCATGATTCAACAACATTCAAAGTCCTTTGGAAAAACACTGAACCATTAGAAAATAAGAAGCATATTTTAAAATGAAAACAAAGAGAAAGGAGGGAGAAAGATCATTTGTTTTTAAGCATTAAAAATTCCAGCTTATAAGGAACAGTGATGATTAAGAGTTTTGAATAAAAACTATTCTCAGGTCTTTAACCTTAGGGTTTCAGCTTATCTGTGGCTTTCTGGGAGTTTGTTCCAGACATGTGGAGCATAGAAGCTGAATGCAGCTTCTCCATGTCTCATTCTGACTCAGATCACCTAAGCGGTCGGGAAGGTTCATACTGGGTCACACTGGGTCAAGAGGTCTCTGAACATTTAAAACTGAACGTCTTTCATCTGACGGACAGGCAGCCAGGATGATGGATGTCAGAGCTGGGCTGATCTGTTTCACTTGGTTGGTGTTAAGGAGGACTCAAGCCGCAAACCTCTTAATAAACTGCAGTTGAATAATGATTTTTTACAGCTGTAAAGACACTGCTAAAGACAAATGCATGGACTAGAGAGAAGCTGCCTTTCGGTAGGTTAGCTGTCTGCTATGACTGGGGCAAAATCTTGTACCTTCTGTTCATACTGTGGTGCTTTGTGTGCTAAAGCCTGAAAAAGCTTAAATCCTAAAATGCTCCAGAACAAGTGGTTTGGTCCAGATAAGTTGACTATGCAGTAACTTAATCCAAGTTTTAATATTGCATAAATAGTTAGCCCAAACTGAACTCCTACATGTCATCTATACAAACACTGATGCAATCATGTGCATTCACACATGTAATCTTCATGCATAGCTACATAAAATACAAAACACGAATCTTCTGGAGCACCACTGTGGGTCTATTATACGCTTTACTGTGATAGCAAAATGCTGAACGTGTAGTTTGTTCACTTTTTCCTTACACCTAATCTGTAACCTCATCATTCAAATACAAACAACCAAGTACCCCGGTAAGTCAATATGTCTCTATTCAAAGCTACTTTAGTAGTAAATACAACAGTAGGCAAATGAGTTGCAGTGCCAGAGCACTTTAGCACCTGCAGCATTAAGTGAACGCCTCACTGTTCATTCATTCATCTCATTTAGACCCCCTTCCGCTCAGTCTGTAACCAGCTGAAGCTCGTACAAAACTAGGCAACACCTGCACTGAGCATAAGGATGACAAGTCAATAGCCTGTTTTATGTCAAAGGTATCAGATAGAGATTTTTTCTGGGGCATTTGTGGATTTCAGTAGTGTTTACACAGCAAGAATGAGAGAGGAATACACAAGATGTCCTTAGTTTCCATCATAACATGAATGTTTTGTATTACAACAGTGACAATTAGCTCAGGTTTTGTCAGGCTACCTACATCTGACCTTATGTGAATAAGTGGGTTGTTCAGATTTATATGCTTCGCTTTTGTGACAGACCAGTAAATAGCAAACATCTTTGCTTGATGTCTTAGATTGGTATTTAAAAATTCATTGTTGTGTTGGTGGTTTTTATGTTTTCCAGTCTAAAGTTGGTAATTTTGAGTTTAAGATCTGAAAAACATGCTAGCAGCTAGCATGAGTCATAACTGTGAAACACTTCGCCTTAAATGGGACATATTAATGCTTTATAATTCTGCATCAATTGCAGCAATATTTACCAAAAGCATGCAATCTGAGAGATATCTGTGTGCACAAAACTGCAACGGAAAAAATACAGACGGAAAAAGTGTTTATTTTGGTTTGGTATTGTGAGATGGTTTGTTGTGTATAAGTTCACTCCACCTCCCTGCAACATGCAGCTGTACATTCATTGCTGAAAAAGGAGCTGTTGTACGATATATGTGAGGTTTTTTAAGCAAAACAAGTGAGAAACTATTAATGAAGATACATATCCAAAAGCAAGTTATGAAATTCAATTATTGAAAAAAAGGATATGATATAAAACCTTTTTAAAAAAATAACTGAAACAATACGTAGTTTTTGCGAACTGGAAATTGTTCCATTAACAATAAGTAAGATGATATGAGAACGAGATGTTTTCAATCACTGTAGAGAAATCCAGTATCAGTTGTTTCTGTGTGTCTGTGGAGGTGTATGCTACCTCAGAGTCATTAGCATCCCAGATTTTTATGCTCTCCAGGAGGGGTTAAACAAAAATGCTGTAACACTCACAATTTCACAAAGCTCACACTGACATTAATGTTCATAATCCTACCGCCATCGCTGGTCCACCAACACAGATTTACTCATCATGTTTGTGTATGTAACAGGATTACTCACTTCGATGCCTTTAGGGCTGCAGTCCAGCTGCTTTTCATTGTATCCCTGCTCCAACAGACCAAACTCAAATGAATATTTGTGCAAAATTTCATAGGCTAGAGAATCTCTTTAATGTGAGTCAGGTGTGTTGAGGCAGGGGAACCTTGAAAACCTGCCGGACTAACGAGTCCAAATTATAAAGAACATTTTACAAAAATTGCTACCCAAAGTACTGTATGAGAAGTACAAAAGGATTAGAAAACAATAATAGGTACCAAACAAAAAGTTAAAATTTTAAAAATATTTTAAAAAAATGTTAAAAAAAAATTATAAAAATGAAAAAAGGGCACCTTGTATCCCTGGTGTATAGAAGCAAGACAAAAAAACAAAACAACACAACATAAACATATAACATGAAGCTATTTCCTTATTTCAACATTTCTGTCCTCATACCTGAAACGCATGGGGTGTGTCGTCCACACAGTACACCCTGAGGGTGAAGCCCAGAGAGTTGCTGCTGTCTGGACTCCCAAACACTGCAAGTCTTAGCCGCTTGGCTGCCTCCTGGTTCAGGGGCTCCCCCACCAGTGCGTAGCGACCCGGCTGCCCCAGCAGCACATGGCACCTCTGGGCTTCCAGCAGACAGTAGCAGGATGTACTCTCCTCATCCACAGACATCACTTCCTTTGGATAAAGGGACATGCCAGGAGAGGAAAGATTTAGTTGCGTAGCAGTGAGGACATATTGTGAAACAACAGCTGCTCATCTTAGACCTGCAGGTTAATCAGGAGAACATTTTAGTGTTGGATTTTGCTCAGACAGACTATCATCATTATAATTACATGATCATTAACATTTAAAATAATGCCAAGAATGGAAAAGCAGGTTTGATTTAATTATTATGCGTTTATTTGATTAAGCCAGATCTTTGCAAAATCCTTTCGGTAAAAACTGCTGAAAAAGAAGAATATAAATAATATAAATGACTGACCCTTTGGGCAACAAAAACAGTACTTTATTTTTTAAAAAAAATGAAGTGCAAATATCAGCACACTTCAGACACCTGGAAACCTTCCAGGACACCTAGGATAAGGATCTGGGGAAAGCTGAATGAGGGCCAAATAAATAATGACACATCTCTCTAAACAGATGGAGATACAGTAACACTGACAAAACGGACTAGCAGGGTGCAGTTGTATCTGATGCCCCAATTGCTCCTTATCCTGTGCTAAATTTCTCCCTGAATCACCTCTGAAACACAACTCTGACCCTGCGGTTCCCTCTGCATATGGCTCGGCTGAGGCATATAAAGCAATGCAGAGTAATTTAGTGGCCCCGCAGCTTCTTAAACCTGCCCCATTAACACTGCAGCATACATGACAGATCTCCATGACATAGCTCATCCCCTGCCAGGCAGCCAGGGGAGAAATGATAGAGTCAAACAAGTGTAAAAAAAAAGAAAGTGCAGCCTTAAATGGGAATGCCGCTGAGAGGCAGATGGGATGGAAGAGGGAAGGGGGGGGCAAAGGAAAGAGAAGAAGACAGATTGGTAGAGGGACCTCCATTTCCCATTATATCACTAATTTTAGAGATTAGGTTTTGAGTAAGCATCCTTCCTGAGATAAAGGCCTCATTATTTCTCAGTGACAGAGATGGGCCATGGTGTTACATTTGGAGATTATCTTCCCTTCGCTCCCTGAACCTGCTTCTATCTTTCAGTCTATCTCATCCCTCTCTGCTGACTTTCCCTCTTATATATTGGCATATAGCTCCCATCAGAGAAGGGCATTTTGATAGCTCCCTTTTGTGCAACACAACTGTGGGCAAATTACATCTGTGTAAATGTCACACAGAGTGAAGGGGGCCAGGCTAGAGGGAGCCGCAGGACCCCCCCACCCCCACCAGTTCAAGCAAACTCTGGCTTTGGAGTCACTCCAACACAATGAGGTCCCCAAAGCTTTATGATGAGGTTAGTTAAACATTAAAAGAGCATCTTAGATGTGTCAACTCTACTGAGAAAAGGGATGAAAATGAACAGAGTGGGTATATAGATTGAATGCAGGTGTCAGTGTGATCTTCTGTGAGACTGTGAAGATGCTCTATAGGGCAGAACTGAAGGGAAAAAAGGTGTTATTTTACTTAAAGGACTGGTAGAGAAAGAGGAAAAGAGGAAATCACAGCTGCAAGAAATAGCATCACAATGCATTTGGATTAAAAGTCTTAAATCTTTGAAAAGCACAGTTACCATTTTTTTTTAATCTATTTTTGGCTTCACACCTCTCTATGAGAGACGGTGGGTACTGTAACCTTGCAGTGGCTTTTGGATTTAGATGTGTGTTTGTGAATGCAACTTTTGACAGCAATCAGAGCAGATTGTTAGAAAACTTTCATCTTTTGATGTATTAATCTTTCACTGTTTAAACTATGTACACATCTTTAACCCTTCATCACAAATCAGTTTCTAATCATTAACTTTACAAAGCAATTTTCCAGCTGCTTGAAGTGGTTTTACCAAAACTCCTGCACCCAAAACAGGACAAGGCTGCAGGAAAAGAAGCACCGACTTATATTTGAATTTTTTTGCAAGCTGTGCTTACTTTGGACATCAGCAGCTGTGCATGCACGCTCGCTCATGGTGCAACACAAACCCTGCCTACACAGCAGCTGAGCGAAGGAGATAATAACTGATAATGGCAGACGTAAACATGAACATTTACTAGAAAAAACCAACATACACACAGCTGAATAATGTAAAATACCTTCACGTTGGAGTGACTCATCCTAATGTAATGAAAAAATACAACAACTCATAACTATTAAAAAATTGTTGTGTTTCTACTAACAGATAACTGTCATTCAAACTACATTTTTTTTTTTGCTTAAGTTGAGTGCAAAGGATGAAATGAATGAATGAAAAATACTTTATTAATCCCAAAGGGAAATTCAAATAATTTAATAATAAGAATATTATTTAAGTTTTTAACTTTTATGTTATTTTATTTTTCTTTTATTTCTATTTTTTATTATTTTTACTTATTTATTATTTATTTTAATATTAGTTTATTAAGAAAATATTTAAGAAGAATCCCCAGTGTAATGATATGACTCATATATGATGCCATTACAGAAATTCCCAATATGTGCAGTTTATCTTGAAAAACATGTAAATTCCTCTGCATTTGTGCTGCAGTGAATGCTCAGTATTTTTTTGAATATAAGTAAATGTGTAAAGACATGGAACCATGTAAGCTGAAGGGTAAGGAAAGCATGATTTGCTGCAGGGAGATTAAAGATACTGGCACATATACGTTATGTATACAATACCAGTAATACCAGTAGTACTTCTCTTTACACAGTCTTTTCTTTTCATACACATAATAAACCTAAATCCTCATGTATTTAGTCTTATTTTATCTAATAATAATAATAATAATATACTGCCACAAAGGTAACAGAAAGTATTGCATGCTGCTATTTGAAACTGTTGCTGGTTAAACTTTCTTATTACTACTTATTAAACGTTTGCTCTGATGTTAAAACAATAAACTGAATTTGTAAACGATGGGTGAGGTAAAATGGAATCGGCTCACCTCCCACTTGTCCTGGATTTGTCTCTTTAACCGGATGGTCCAATTATTAGGAGGAACTTCCACACAATGTGCAATGGTCATGGCTATGGGACAGGACAGGTCAAGGCCTGGAGGACCATATGTGACTGTGGGGCTCAGAAATATCTCTGACCCATCCTCGGACACATTGCTGCACAGAGACAGAACATTAAGTAAATCAAATCTTTCATTTCAGTCTTTTTCACAGTAATTAAAAAAAATCACAGAAAATGGAAATAAAAAGATCTTTTCAGAGGAATAAATTTGTGAGCAAGCATTCAGTGGGGCCCTTGGCTTTAAACAACGTAAACTCAAATCATTCGACACACATAATGAATCAATCTCTTACAAGCTGACACCCAGACACACAGATAGAGGAAGATTAAAGCACCAAGACTAATGGACAGTGAGGCTGGGGAGGACAGGCTTTAGCACAGAGCGTGTAAGCTTCGTGGGTCGATGGAGCTTATGAAGCCTGCTTCGGCCAGCCAGGTGACAGATTAGCCAGGCCAAGCTGCTCTTGGCCAGGGGCCCAAACTTGGCTGGAAGCCCTAAAGACTGAGAGCAATCGATGGGACCCCCATCAGTCATGCAGCTGGTCTGGCTGGATACCTCACATACACACGGCACAATATTGGTGCTGTTAGAGCAGCAGCATGGATATTTCTCAGTATCATTAATATAACTGCGGTGGGGACAGAAAACAACATGAAGGCACAGATGCACCACCGATGCGTATCGTGTGAATGGAACAGTTTGCGGCACGTATGTGCAAATGAGTTAAAAGTACTATTTCTTTAAGTGGCAAGTACATTGTATCACATGATTCATATATTCCCAGTGGTGGAACAACACTTGTAGACAAAGGGGAGCAGAATGTTATCATGTGGTTCAGATACCGAAAGAGGAAATGATTGTGTTCCTTTAACACACACTGTGGTTACATTATAGAGACATGGGAGATAAAACACCTTTACATTAATAATCCCTGTTCAAAAAGGTTAAATTGATAAGATGGTTGTTTTGGGCTGCACTATGTGAAGCTTGAGGTGGTAGCAGGGAGATAACTGTGTCTCTCTAGCTGTTCTGGATTACTGTCTGGTGGTTGAAGGCTGGAACTTGTGTCTGACCATAACGACTTTTGTGGCTAGCTGTCAGGGCTGCAGCAAGCTTGGCCTGAAATGAAACCTTCTACCTTGCAAAAACGAGGAGGATATCTCTCCTGTTCTCTTTCTATACAAACTAAGTCTGGTTAAATGCTATATTTCTACATGTTTTCACATCATAACTTACTTTAAAATGCTAGTTGCTGGTTTCCTCTTCATATCAAACTGGATCATTTCGCTCTAGCTTAGTTGGTGCTAAGTAATTTGGATACAGAGGTACTCTTGAGTGTTTATAACTTATTTTTAACTATCACTGTGAAAATCTTGTAAACTGAATAGATGTGTAGTCTCTTAACAGACCAGCAAGAAACTAAATATGACATGATAATTTTTCCACTATCTTAAAACAACTCTGGTGCTATCACATAGCTAAATTGGCACCATTACATGACTTTAGGATATTTGCCGTACTTTAGTAGTTGTACTTACACAGGAGCAAAATCTTCATCAAAGTTGAAATATTTTAAAAAATTTTACTTTAATGATCACTTCAAACTGGTGTAGTGATAATGATGAACTATAACTATCTGGGAAGATGTTTCTGTCCTCATCCAATGTCCTGTAAATCCTCAGAGGAGGCACTTGCGATTTCAGAGGTGCCCATGCCACCCTAGCAGCCCCTCTAGCTGCATCCCTGCTTATAACTAAAGCCTTTTAGAAATTATTATTATTCAAGAAACGAAAACTTTATTCTTGTTCTCGACTCCACAAAACTTGTGGACATTGTCAATACATCATGGTCTGACATATACAGGGGCCTGGTTAATGGATGCTTCCACATTTTTACTGAAGCTAGGTTGGATGGATAGCTTTAAGGTGGTGTGAAAGTACGAAAATATAAACAACACGAGACCCTTCCGTGGACAAAATTTGTCATTTAAATTGAAATAACATAAAATCAAGGACCACCCTCAGTAATTTCTGCCTTGTTGTGGACAAAGCTTCGCCTGGATGAAGCTACTCATGGAGTATGCATAGATCTGACCAAGACAAACTCTTTTCCTGTTTTTCCAGCTTTGAGCACAAATAAATAAAATAAATATAAATAAAAAGTTGTCTCTCCTTGAAAGTTTGTCTGTAACAAACTTAATCAGGTTCTTAGGGTGAATTGACATCGGGATTGTTATATTTCTATTTATTCTTACTCTCTGCAGTCCACAACTAACCTGAAGAAACATGAAAAATATATTTTTGTTGTTGACATGTACTTGGATATTGCAAAAGATAAAAAAAAAACTGCTTTTATTCAAGACATATTAGATTAAATATTTCTTTCTTACAGAAAGTAAACAAAACTGCAAATATGAGATAAATAATTAAATCCAGTTGTGTGATCAGATGTTAGCTGCAGTGGGGTATTTCCTATTGAGGCTAATGGCAGCATTTTACTCCTGTAACAACTTGTTGTTGAGCTGTTTGGCTTATATCATTACCTTCTGATGCAGAATGCTATATGGTGCTTCATTTTTTCATTAGGCTTTTACCAATTTACATCACAGAATTAAAAGATCTGCTTTCTGAAAGTAAAATTACAGACCAGGCAACATCTTGTCCATGCAGCTGCACTTTTTGTGCTAATCAGCCTCCAGCTCAGAGAAAACCAAGGCTACCTACTGCTGTGGAAATGGTGATTAGACTACATGTGAACAAAGATCAAACATTATCTTGCATTCTCATTCTGTTTATGAAACAAAGAACTATCACTCCTTCAAGATGGTTATTATTTCAATGATTAGTAATTGATTTTTTTCTTTCTTTTTAAAAATTCAAAACATAAATTTCTTCTACTTTTGCTCTAATGCAATGAAATGAGATGCTTGTGCTTAACGATGCATGCTTACACTGGAAGCTAATGCAGTTTAGCAAGAGGTGTTCATGCAACTGAATTCTATTACAAAAACTCTCCTTTCTGCTTCTGCTACTCTAGATTTAATCCACAGAACATGATGTGAACAGCTGTGGTGTGACAGCCCTTTCTATCAAGGAAATAGTCCCAAAGAAAACTGCTGACAGCGCTTTATTTTATTACTAACTTGTCAAATGTTAATACCCAGCACTTGTCACTGCAGTGTACAGCTATAGAGCATTTTATGCAAGCCAAGAAGTTAATAAAAACCTAACAGCAGCACCTTCTTTAGCCGCAAAATGCTTCAGTTTGTGGTCCCATATATGCAGCAGTAGGAGCTATTTTTATAGTGTAAAATCCAACATAAGAAATGATCCATGTTGATTTGCAATAAAAAAAATATATATTATCAGCCATTTTTAAAATGCAGCCTAAATAAAATATCTTCAGATTCAGTTGGAAATCACTTTACAAGAGAAACTGGACATAAAAAACAGGCATCCTCATGAAAAGAGCTCATCAAAATGGAAAATTATAACATTAGGCAGCAACGATAGGTCTCACAGGCAACTCTAATGCAAAAAAAGCAATTAATAAGATATAATATATCATTTTTGGTCATGTTAACTCAAGGTGGACGTCTTTAATAAAAGTGCCACATTCAGCAACTTTTGAATAGTAGTGTAGTTGCATTTCCACAGTGTGGTCCCAGTGCAGGGACCTCCACAGTGGAGGGGATTAAAACAACAGAAATCAATATTCCTACAAGAACAGTGGGTCTAATGATAATGCATGCAGAAAAATGCCTTAAGTGTCAAAACCCACAGACAGACAGACTCATTACTTGACTCTGGCTCTGCAAAGCATTTTAATCTCTTTTAAAGTTGCTTTCTGGAATCCCTCCCATCGCTCTCTGCCATCAGAGTGTTTCTAATCATCAGGAGTTTATCAGCAAACCGTATGAACACAGAAAGAAACACAAAGAACATTTATGCTCTCTTACGTACGTAAATAAAGATGTTAAATGTCATTAAGTTAGTGAATTAAAAATACTTTATCCCTTTTCAGGGAAATTCAAATTGTAGTAGCTTTTTTTGTCATGCACTACCGCCATTATACTTTCATGCATCTTTTATGTTGCCATGGTTTTTCCATCCACTAGTGGGCAGTGCTGAGTTCGGAGCTTACTCTACGTTCTGACACCAGTTGGTAAAGGTACTGCATCGCTAAAATGTTGTTTCATAACTGTTTAAAAAGCTGTTCTGAACTTCTTGTGTGTCTTTTTCAGATCCTTATTATTTTACAGGTTCTGTTTTGTTTTCTTCCTGTTCTTTGGTTTATTCTCAGTACTGCCCCTGCGATTTCTGGTGTGTTTGCTCTGTTTTCTGCATGAAGTAACGGATAGCTAAGTTCTATAAAAATGGACTATAATACATACGTAACTGTCCTAGCAGACGGAAGAAACTCTCCGTCTGTCTGTGTATCCATATTCTGAGTCGAGCATAAATTGGGCCGCCTGTTAAACGTATATATGGGTATCATATATTTAGTCACAGCTGATCTGTAACTGTAAATGGTAAATGGCGTTCACTTATATAGCGCTTTACTTTCATCTCTCGATGCCCAAAGCGCTTTACAGATCCTGCAATCCACCCATTTACACACACATTCACACACTGATGGCGGCAGAGCAGCCATGCACATCGGCGCTAGCCTGGCCACCAGGAAGAAGTTCAGTGTCTTGCTCAAGGACACTTCGACATGCAGACATCAGATGTAGTGGGAACCAAACCCAAGACTCACCAATCAGGAGATGGCCACACTACACCTGCGCCACAGCCGCACGAGTGTAGGGAGACTGGTGTCAATTCTTATAAAGTATTTTGTAGATAAAGTGAAGTAAGAAATATTAACTCCAAAGTTTGTGATTCCTACAAAAGACAACCAACAGACAAACTTTTACAGGGAACCAATCTTGGGTTTGTTTAGCTGACACTACAGATCATTTCTTCAAAGAGGGTTTAGAAAATAATAAAAAATGCAGCTCAGTTCATTCACTCAAACATCACATCATGTATATTTTGTCACACATCATGACTTTGTCCTTGAACGCACCTCTATGTCCCCTGCTGAGCTGGAACGGATCACACACAAAACAACTTTTTGACGCCCAGAGGACACACAGAAGCGCCTTTGAGCAGCTGAAACTGAGCCAGACCTGATCGATTCCTCCTCTTTGCAAAGGAAGGCAAGTTCTTATGTAGATGACCGAGGTTTGAATAGGAAGAAAGGATCCAATTTCTCCCCTGGACTCTGCGGCTGTCAGAAGATAGGCTTTGACTGACAGCTCAGCGGTGCACGGATCCTGCAGCTACTTAAGCGACAGCCAGAGAAGTAAACAGCATCAGGCTTATCAGAGCAAAGCAGCAGCTTGGAGGGCAGCAGTTCGGCTGAACAGGACAGACTTAAGGCAGAGGAGTGTGCAACCGCCCCCCCTGAAACTGAGCCGTTAGCCACAGCCTATATATGACCTTGGATACTTTTCCTTCCCCTCATGACCTCAGGCACTTAATGGGTGGGTGGAAGTGCAGTGACATGACAGCTGGATTTCAGATGGCACCGAATGTCACTTTGGAAAATCAAATTTCAGTAAGAAGCACAAGGGTTTCACAAACCCTGACGTTTCGCTCACGGGGATTTATACACACACTTATAGACATTATACATCGGTGTTCTTTAAATCAAGAACACGTCCAAAGAAAGCGACTTTTCTGATAGCTTTGAAAGGCTCCGCTGCAAAGGTGTCAAAGATATTAGTTTCCTTTTTCCAACAGGTCTTATCTATCATGCCATTTTCTCCCTAAGCAGGAGCTTTTTGAAAATCTTGACTGTCAAGTTACAGAAATAGCCACCCGCTGCATCTAAATCCTAAAGCAGATCAAGTCAAATCTCTGTCCATCTAACCAAAAGCGCCTGATTGGTATCGCCTATCATTATAACTTGACAGAGTTTAGAATATTCACCACTCTAACCAGTCATGATGGAGAGAGATACTGTCAAGAGTTATGTCTGGAAACACAAAACAGGCAAGCAGAGTTGTGAAGTGCATTTTCCTCTGCTGAGACAGTTGCTTAAGGCAGTAATGCAATCTGTCTACAGCTGCCAATGTATCTGCGACACATCATGTTCTCCCCTGTAGTGTCTGCAAGATGAAAGGAAGCCACACGCTGGGCGGGAACATGTGAATCCGAATGTGCATATGTGTGCAGTGTCACAGAGTAGCATCAGTAAGAATGCAGTGCTTCCTCTGGAATGAGAGAAGAAGAAGATGTTGCTGCAGGATGGATAAGAGAAGCATTGTGAAGGGCTGAGAGATTAAAGAGAGAAGCAGACTGCACCACCTCAGTGAGAGTCCCTCACCTGCTGTCCTCCTGGTTGATGCTCATGTACATTTCCCAGGTAGTGTCTTCTGCAATCCCCCCGTGAGGCACCAACAGACTGATACCTGCCGAATAAGAGGCGTGCGAGAGCTGATCAGCACACGAGTCTGACGTGCATACACATGACACACACCTGCTCAGCTGTCAGGTCTCTTTACTGAGGGTGACAACCAGAAGGGTGACGGCCTCAGACAAAGAAAAAAAAGGTGATAGAAGCAAGTCTCAAAGGCCTTGTGAATCAGCGCCGCCAGCACTCTCTTTGTCACAAGCCGACACGTGCACAGACTGTCTCTTTCGTAAACACGAGTGCACGTAAACATAGGCAGCGTTGTTCGGCATCATAAACAATTACTGCCAATCTGGAGGCAGATAAAGCCCCTTGAGGGACAGGATGATGAATGTAGGCCACCAGAACAAGATGCCTGAGTAATGTAGCAGCAAACTGTTACATCAGACTACGCTACATTTCTGCACATTGTGCATTGTTTACTTCCATAATGTCAAAGATGAAATCAATAATAGTCTTTAAATACTTTTAGTTGATGAACACATATTCACATGGAATATTTACTATAGTTAGAAACACTTGCATGTAAATTTTAGTTTGTCCATTTGGGTAAAACTAAACAATATAAAGGAATGTTTGCAGCTTTAAAATGCAATTAATCCATCTAAGTGCACTATAATTGTTTGTTAGTTTTAGTTACCAGTTTAATTAACTTTAGTTTACAATGAATGGGGGGGGGGGATGGATTAAGTAAAATGGTATTGTGATGGGCTCACCTGTGTTGGGTACCACCAGCCTGCCCCCAGCATGGCCAAACACTGCGGTTGCTTTGTGCAGAGGCCTGCTGGGAGTCAGACAGACCTGTGGAGTGAAAAGGTTTTTGCCTCTTCTGCCCAGTGTTGTCCCCACTGCAACCGCTCTGTAGTCTGGAGCCAAGCCCCGCGGAAATGTCTGAGGGTGGGACACGACATGGTACTCTGCCCTTTCGGCTGTCCCTGCGGACGCAACGAAAGCTCAAAGATCTGGTTGCACTAAAAAGACATTTCATAAACTTTGGCACAAGTTTGACACAGCCTTTCATGCTCAACAGAAAAACAAGCACCAGAAGAAAAAAGATTTGTTTAGATTTATAAAAATGTTTACATAGAAACAAATTGCTCACCAACTGACTAGTCAGACTGAAACTGGGCTCAGAAAGGTCTATCTCTGTCAAGGATTTTGCTTCCAGCTGAAACAATGAGCCTTGGGCTATAGAAAGAGCTACGCTTTGCATTTAAATATCTAGGAGGCTGAAGTGTCTTAAGCCTGCTGACACCACAGCATAAGGCTAATGCAGTCACCATGACAACCGCTGTTTGGCTGTTTTAAAATTCAGCGTTTACCATCGCCGTTGCCATCTTGGGTTTTTTGGGGGCCAGAAAGGATGCTCAAGGGCCGGACTAGTGCAACAACCCAAGGACGTTATATGCATTTCCACTAGCTGAATCATTAAAATGCAAGTCTTAATACTTTTAAATGGCAGAGTTGATTTTACATTTCTTATCTTGTATATAATTCTGATAAATTGGGAAATATGCTCGAATCATTTTCAGCAACCAGTGGGAGACATTTCCTTCTGCTGGAAAGTTGGAGAGCTAAATATGCAAGTCCAGGGTAAATAAAGATGGGCGTAAGAGTAGAAATCTAACACTCCTCACATAGTAACCATAAACACACTTAAAGGCGTACTGTGTAAAAAAAAAAACAAATTAAAGGTCAATGACACAAAATAGAAATATATCATTAAAATCTTTCTATTTGTATCTAATCACTTTATTAAAGTATTTTTTATTCTTCTAAAATGAGCGTTTGATACACAGTTATTGATGCGCCTGACGATATTATCCATCAATACACTTTGTTATAAAGTTATAAAGTTACCAAAATTCCTTTTTAAACATTTGCATTTTTAGGTGGTAAATATTGTAGTTTGGCTGTTGCTAATATCAAGTATTACAAGAAAGTATGACACCGCATTGAGAACTACGGAAGCTACATATACACAAATACATACATGCACACACACTTTAGACAAACTAATACATAATTTAATGGGAATAGTTTACAAATTGGCAGTTGTGTTCTTACAAATGAAATAAAAGGCTATTAAGAGAGAAGAGTTAAGCCTGTTACAAATTCCATCATTTTGTTCTTGCAGATGTGATTTAGGATGTCCTGCGGCTTGTTCTCAACGTATAAGCCAATCAATCAATCCGTCCGTCCGTCCGTCCATTAGGTTGTTCGAAGTGTTAGGTGTTCCAAGAAGAGTCTTCATAAGGTTATTAAGAGTAAAACGGGATTTTTCTGCTTTCATAGCACGTTTTTGCTCTTTTCTCCGTCATAAAGACACAAACATGAAAAAACACGCTGGAATTGTCCAGTGATGGTATTAACAGCCATTGCTTCAGCGA
>JBAMHX010000021.1:4686094-4699239 GCA_037177515.1 Pseudomugil tenellus
GAACTGTACCAGACACAAGGATGTATGACGTACATTGTACGCCATAACAATATGGAACCAGAAAATTCCACAACACACACAACGTTTTAAAATAAGTGTTAATAACCTATTTGTATTTTTACACAGTGAAGAGTCTGTTTATGTATTCTTAGTTTTTATTAAATTTTAAATATAAATTTAAACGTCTATTGATTTACTGTATCACAAATTTAAATGCATGCCAAAATGCACATTAAAGTGGGAAGAACGGTCATGCTGTGGTTACTTACTAATGAAGGCCTGTAGTTATCACTGCATATACACAGCACACCTACACCTGCACACTGCAGACATAATCAGGCAGCTGGTAATTAAAGCTAAATGACAGTTTGTAGTTGTTTTAATTTTCTCCTAATTATAATATGTTAATATGCATCTTTTTCTCCTCAAGGAGATCAGTGATGGTGCATCTCATGTCATATGATAAAAAGCTTCCATTAAACATGTTGCAAACACCTTGATTATCTTCTTCATGTTGCTCCTTTAACTTCAGCCATGAACCTTCTTATTCTATCATTCCC
The DNA here is from genome assembly GCA_037177515.1 of Pseudomugil tenellus. Taxonomy (NCBI): domain Eukaryota; kingdom Metazoa; phylum Chordata; class Actinopteri; order Atheriniformes; family Pseudomugilidae; genus Pseudomugil; species Pseudomugil tenellus. The sequence goes on from JBAMHX010000021.1 coordinate 4,686,655, forward strand.
CAGCGTGGTTACAGAAATCTGCTTCAAATCTAGCTCACAGTCAGACCTAGTTTAACACCTAAACTGTGAAATAATAGACTGAAAGCTGAGCTGATTGGTGTGTGAGTGAGGAACCGGCTCGATGGCTCACCTTGTCGGGAGGTCTTGAAGCTTAAAGACTGGAAGCCTCCAGTGAGGGCGGAGGAGTCGATAACATCAACACCGTACTCGCTCTGGCTCCGTCGGTAGAGAGTGACAGCGATGATCAGCAACACCACGGTTACCACGCCTGCAGTCAGGCCCGAGTACAAGGCCACGTCACTGGTGCTCTCCGCACCTTGGAACATTAAGACAATTTTGCATTAGTTTCTTAAGATTTAATTTCCCATCACTTGTTAGCCTGCTGGTGCACAGCTCCATTGTTCCATTCTGCTGTGTTAAAGCTACTAATGAGGATCCATGGAAGGAAGGCGATTATAATCAAGCCAACACCTGACTGTCATTTCAAAGACTCCTTGGCTCTGGTGTTGGAGGCACTCTGTGTTCTACTGGGATAATGTGACAAAACCAATTCATTAAATTAGCTCATCTGCGCCGATTATGCTCTATCTGCTCCCACCAGCATTGAAGCGTCCAACTCCACAAAAAAAAAAGAATAAGTGGAAAACAGGAGCTGCTAGTTTGTTCTTGGAAGATAATGAGATCTGCATTTAAACAGGACATGCTGAGAAATCCTCTAAGTTGCCTGAAGCTCCCATGAAGGAAAAAATATGACAAAATATGCAAAGCAGTATTAACAGCTATAGCAGCAGGTTAATTGAGGGCTTGGGAAGTTTTGGCAGCTCGGTTGCATTTTTTCTACCATTCTTGACAAACAAAAATGCACAACTATGTTAAAGGACAAGTGAGGAGGAAGGAAGAATGAGTGCTTGTGGCTTAGCAAGGTTTCAAATTGATTTTTCTCTCTGGAAAATACACAATGGCCCATTTCCCTAAACAGCGATTCAGCATAAACCGGTGGGTAATTGGTGGTTAACCACAGACAGTTGGAGCTGAAATGCTACACCTGATGAAGTTGAAAATCAGGGTATTAATAGAGGTGTTTAGGATGTTGGCACAGAGGCAAAAGTGGCAGCGCTGATAAAACCCATTACAAACAGAGGCTTTAATTGGAAAAGCTTTTTAAGACCTGAGGGTTTTCTGGAAAACTTCTAAATGTCCACTGGGGCGTCTCTGTCTCAGCTTCGCTAAAAACTCATTTTTATTCCAGAGAGGTAAAAATAGGTTTAAAAAATTTTTGATTTATTACTTTTATACATCAACTAACCTAGTTATCATTCGTATACACTGTCTGCTAACAGTGTGTCAGAAACTGTAATTGAACGTGCTGAACATACTTTTTCAGACCCGCAGCTGTCAGAGGGATTTATTTCCTGCCAATTGAAGACTATTTTTCAAGTGTGTTCTCTTCAAGTTACCCAATTAACAAGTATAGGATTTGTTTTAACTTGAAGGAGGATCAAACTGAGAGAAAACTTTAATCCAGATTGAAAACTTTGCTATACATTCAGGGCAATTTGCACCTTTTTGCAGTAATTTAGGTTGGACGATTCTTTCTGTTGATGGAATTCTTTCATTTAAAGGTCCCATATTATAAATGGACTTTATGAGTTTTAAACTTTCTATTAGTGTTCAGGCTCCCACATGTTTGGAGCCTTTTCTTGTTGTTTCATTTATTGATGTAAGGCCAGGCTGTGACATCACAGAAAACAGGAAGTTATAAATTGAGTCAGCATCCTGTTTGTTAGTTCTTTGTTTGACACCTGCTGTAAAGACTCTGGATTCCATGCTGGGCACAGCCTGTAAGTTTGTTTAAACTAAATAATTACCTTAACATTCAAGAAACTTTGCATTTGTGGTCTGGTCAAAGTAAATAACACCACCTTTTTAAACCAGCCTAGTATTTGCATGTCATTGTTAGCATTGGCATATAAGCCAGTTAGCATTAGCATGTTTGCTAACTAGATTGTTCAAACCTGTCTTAACTAGATGTGATGAGTGTGATTTATTTGATTTGTCTGTCATTTTTAGATGCATGTTTTTTCATAGTTATTTTTGTGTCTATTTCAGTTTTACTCTATCTGGTTTACATGTGACATGCCAATAAAGGCCACAAAAAAGACAACTGTATGCATCATTCCTGGATGAGTTATTTGTCTGCCTAACTCCAAAGGAGAGCAGTGAGGGCAGAACAATTAGTGATAATTGTACCTTAAAACAATTTCTGAAGTAGTTTTCTTTTTCATCGATGCGTTTTGCAGCTTTATCACTTTAAAAAGAAAAGTGCGGCTTATGCAGAGCAAACGCCTGACCACACGTTGGCACGTTGGAGACTCCCCGGCTCCTACCTGAAAACTTTATCGCGCCATCTCCTCCAGGAAGTGTGTATGCACCTGCTGCTGCGTTTTGTCAACAGACACGCCCCTCCTGCATGCCTACAATGCCTCTCTGATTGCTCAGTGCGGGCAGGGCAGATGAGCGAGAGGTGCAGAGAGCGAGCCGGAGTCAGCTGTTCCGAGTCGCAGCAAGAAATGAGTGGTATGGCAAAACTATGGTATAGTGCATGTTGCAAAATGCATAATCTTATCATAAATGAGCAAAAGATAGACTGTGAAATAGCAAATACAGCAAAATATGGGACCTTTATGGGAGATGTTTTTCTCTTTATTTGACAATATCAAAATTATCCTGGTAATGTTAGAATAACTGTACTAAATAAGATTATAAATACTTCAATCTTATTTTAAAAGTTAATATATGAAATTTTCTTGTTTTCTTGCCTTTTTCCAGATTCTGGTAGAGAACAATCAGTCTAATTTGTCCCTCGCCACAACACAAGTTTTGGGTCATAAAATTATTCATTTACAGCAATGATCAAATGTAGCTTGGTTATTTTTAGATTAGCTGTAAAACAAACAAACAAAAAAAACCAAAGTGACTCATAAGATGAATGTTTTCTTGTTTAATTTTGAAAAAAATCCTCCTCATTGTTTTTAACTTGGCCAAAGTAAAAAGCATGACAGGGAAACATGAGCTGCTCTCTTGTTTTTCAAAGGTATCGAGATCTGATCTTTCACAGCAGTTATGTCCTAAAAAAAAAATCCAGATTGGACCTATGAAAGGGTGCATGGCTAGTCTGCATGGCTAGCCTGCCTCTGTGTACATGATACTGTTAAACAAGTACAGTTTGGGACCATTTCATTAATACATGACCAGAGTGGAAGAGAAAACAACCCTAATGTGAAGTTTTATTAATGTACTGTTAGAGTGGCTGTTTTTTATGCATGACCACATATAAAAATTTAACAGGTATTGCTTTGGGATCGGTGGAACTATCTAAAATGTATATTAAGCAAGTGGATGGATATTGCATAAGAGTGGGAAGAAATTGATTATAAACCATATATTCATCAGCTTTCTCCTCTATTTTCAAACACAAAATAACTAATTAGTTTCAATGCATCTCCACGGAATTTAATGTGAGTTCACATTTTCCGTGTCAGTATGTTGGCGTTTTTTTTTCATTTCAATGATCTGTTTTTCTTTTTGTCATGTTTTTGTGCTCACAATAAAGAATTCATTCGGACCTTCAGAAGTGGATGAACTCACCTCGTGGCTTGACGTCATGAAGCAGCTTCTGATCTGCTGACAGAGACAAACATCACAAATTGAGAGTTTGCCTGTAATGTTTTGAAATGCTAAAAGTGTTGCTTGATTTAATTACTACTTGTGTCTGCATCCACGGCTGCACGAGCTGTGTCTGATGTATGTAGAATTGAGTGGATGAATAACGAAGATGGATGAGGCTGTTAATGAGTGTGATTATAATGATGATCATGATCTACCTCTGCTCTGCCAGAATGTTTGACAGTAAATCAATAATGACGAGGTCTCTAAACACAATGCAACTAATGGTTATGCTGCACACACGCACACACAAACAAAGAGTTTTTTCTACTCACTTTGTGTGCAGAGGCCGCCGGTGCAGTTGTCCACAGCCACCGCCACCCCGTCACACAGTCGACCTCCATGTTTGGGCTCTGGAGCTGTGCACTCTCTGCTGCGTTGCCTCTCGCAGGATGAACTACACACCGACCACTCGCTCCACTCCCCCCAGCCACCATCCACTGAAGGGTTAACACAAACAATGTGTTTTTATTTGCACAAATACGTTGCTGAAACCAAGACATGCAAGTACATTTCCAGTGATTTCCCCCCATTACTGCAACATGTTGCAGAACAGTCCTAGAAGAAGCTCGACACTTCTCGCTGCTGAAATATGACTCATACAAGTCGAACGCATACAGATGAGCTGTTTTTCTCACAAATGATCACAACATCTACTTGAGTTTAGTTCATTTAAAGGTTGTTTAGAACTTTATGTGGAGCATATTCAGAGTAACACTACTCACAGCATTTTCTTCTTCAGGCTGGCAAAATGTCGTTGAGGATTGTAGACTTGGGGCACAGAGACTCTGATTAAGCCACGCTCAATCAGGTCTTTTCAGCTGCAAATGCTCTTTAAGCTCCCTTCTTCCTGCTAATCTAATGCACCATGTTTATGTTTGAACTCTGGAGAAAGAATCTTTTAGAAGGACGCATTTGGCAGAGAGAAGATAATGTTTGAAAGAGTGCACCACCTCCCCCTGATAACTTCCTTTTTTAAAAATGATGAATGCTTTTCTTTGTACTTAGGAGTGGCTACAATAATAAATTTAGTCTTGAAAAAACACTGGGGAAAAGCAGAATACACAGTAATTTCGATAACTAAACGCTCTGCTCTCCTTTCTCTCTTGCACAGGCTAAACTGCCACTGTTTGCTTCTCTCTCTGCTTCTTTTTTCACTCAATCTCTGTTTCCAAGAGATTTAGTCGAGATTTGTTGTTTTATGTGCTCCACTGCTTTTGATTTCATACACAGGCCTTTGTTACAAGTGCAGGGCAGAGATGCAATGCATGGTGAAATGTGACGACTGCTTCTCTAACGACAAAGGCAGAATTTGCGCCCTCCAAGCCTGTCTCTAATAATAAAAAGAGAAAAAAAACGACAACAAAGAAGACAACTCCTCCCACTAAAAAACCCTTGCAGACACTGGTTTTAAGTAAGTGTTGGATTTTTCTCTCTTTTTTTAGTCGAATATATACCTAAACTACCAAAACCTAGTTTGATCATTTTGATGTGAGATAATATTGTTGTGAAGTGCCGCCATACAAATAAAAATGAAGTGAACTGAATAATATTTTAGGATACAGCTTGTTAGCGTTCTGGCTGAGACTTTAAATGTGAAGATTGTTTCTTTATAAAAAAATAGAATTTTGGCAGCAAAGTCCAAACAACAATTTGCAGTCTTATGCAGCAGCCATCCACTATTACAAAAGATCTTTCAGGTATGTCAGACAGCAAAAATAATTTATTATCAATTAGACAAAGTTCAGTACTACATTGTGGGCCTGGATATATAACCTCTGAGAGAGTCTTTTGGTATTTAGAGCTAAAACAAATATTAGAACATAAACATTCTTGTCAAGGAGAAATATTTTAGCATCTGTCATTTTGTGTCTTTATTTAGCAAGTTTAAGTGATTTATTGATGTAATTCTTGTATTTGTACAAAAGGTAGGAATGTGTGACACCTCAGAGCAACACATCAACTTATGATATGAGGCAGTGTGTGTGGTGTTGTGTGTGGCTTCACTTTTAAAGAATGGAAGATGGAGCATTGCATTATTTTAAGGGTGGAGCATTGTGGGTAAATCCTTCCTTTCCATCCCGTGGCCTCTAGATTGTACCCGTTTCAGTGCATCGCCTGCATGCTTGATAGGATTGGGACCTGGAGAGTGTCAGCAACCAGACTTTGTCTGTGTGTGATGGACTGGTGACCTATCCAGCGTGTACCTAGCCTCTCGCCCAGTGTTAGCTGGGATTCAATTCATTCTTCCAATTCAGTCATTGATTGTAGACCATAAAGTTAGAAGCTTTTACAGCAAAACAACCTTATATCTCCTTATCGTAAAGATATCCTTTAAAAGACTGCTGGATCCACACAGTAATTCAGATCACCCACAAGTTTTCTTTTCTAATTCTGACATTTCCTGAAGTTTTCATCAAAATCCATCCATAACTTTTACGCTTTATGTTGCTAACAAACAAACAAACATTGAATGCACAACCTCTGTCTTGGCAGGAATAATAAAGAATTTCTTCACATATTCAGTTCATCTACAACATTTTAACATTTTTCTAGAAATTCCCATCATAATAGCAGCATAAGTTAAAGTGTCTTCTGATCAGTTAAATGATTTTATCAAAATTTTAAACATTAAAACGAAACAACGTTTGCACTGAGTTAGTCATGTAATCGCTGCAGCATCCAGCCACAGATGGTTAGCGGCTGAAAAGGAAGAGGAGGTCCATCTCTCACCAGCACTGTTCCCTGATCGGTGGTTTGTCTATATGTGTGTATACAGTCAGTGAGCACCGGACTTTGAAAGATAAAAAAAAATCTAAATGAAAAAAAATGTCAGTGTTCATTAATAAATCTGTTATAACAAATTTGTTAACGCACTAAGCCTTTGTAATAACATAAATAAAATGTGTGGAAAATACCTTTAATATAAAATTAAAAAGCAACAGTTTCAGCTGGTTTTATGAAAAAAAGCTGCTTTGTGGTTTGATTGTGGAAAAAAATCTGCATAGGTATCATCATATGAGTGTGTGAGTTAAAGGATAAGATTAAATCAGATTTAACACCACTGAATCTGATTACTAAATATAAAAATTTGTTGAAAATGAATCTACGTGAACAAAACTGAAACATGTCTTGAATTTAACACAACTGTAGAGGAATTTCATGTATTAGCTTAATTACCTTGCTCTTAATTAACATCTAGTGGAAAGGTCCGACCATAAGGCTCCTAAACTGATGTCATTCTGACCTTAGTAAACCATCTGCAAGGCTGGCGTCCTTCCATCAGGGAAATGTTAAGGCTGAGATATCGGTCTTGTCGTAGCCGAAGAACAGGCCTCAGATTGACGCACGTGACCAAAGGTTTTAATCAAAGCTCCCCTATCTGACTGGGCAGAATAGTTCCAGACTTCTGTGACGACAGATCTCTGGAGAGATTCTCCCCGGGTTATAACCTTGTACTATGTCTGTATGTCTTAATGTTTTGTCCCTTCACGTTTTAATATTTAATGTATGTTCAACTTCTTTTATTCTTCATTATTAAATTTATATTTTTCTCAATCTAAAGAAACCAGAGTCCTCGTATTGACAGGAATACGGTCATCTACAAATCTATGTCTGTTTTTTTGGGGGAAAAATGCTTATTTATAACAGTAACTGTTGGTTTCTGACCACCAGTTGTATCAATTTAGTTATGTGATGTATCATTAAGCGTCTGTTTTGTGTTATTTGATAATTAATTGTCCGTGATATTCCCATATAGGACTTCCTGCCAGGCTCGTCTGGTATTTGTATTTAGTGAAGTTTCTGTCAAACAGAACAGCTGCATATGCTCAGCAGAGTGAAGCTTTTTCTTGGACAATTATATAATGTGTTGCAGCCCATCTGGTCCAAACACAAGCACAAAAAAGGAAAAGCTGTGATTGACACGACTGACGTATCCATGTCCTGTGGACACTAAGGCATGCCAGTGTTAATGTTTATTTTTAGAGAAATAAAAGGTCCTCCAACTAAAACAGATGCAATGCAGTTGACACTGTTTCTTTACATTAATGTACATTTACTCCCCTGAAAATATCAATCTACTGAATTTATTAGAGTTTTACATATGTGATGCACAGGGATAGGGAGATCCTTGAATGCATCATCATTAAAGCAAACTTTTCAACTATGAGGGGACTTGTGGGGATTCTTCTGTTTACTTACCTGGACAAACTGTGTTGCATGTGCTCTTCTGCACTGACATGCCCTCGCAGAAGGCACCTCCATTGAGAGGAGCTGGATTTGTGCAAGTTCGAGAACGTTTTTGCAAACCTCGTCCACAGCGGACATTACAGGGGGACCAGTCGGTCCACAATGACCACCCTCCATTCACTGTACAAGCCAAAAGGTGAAGGTCATGTAAGGTTAGCTTACACTGTGTGTTTAACAACATATTTTCAATCAATCAGCAGAACAATCATGACTGCATCACAACGTTGACTCTGGTTTCCTTAAATAAAGTAGGATGATTAGCTAAACTGCTTATTTGCCACCAGAAAACTATTATTCCACCACACCTGTCAAGGACTTCATCAGCATTCTGAAAGTCAATGATTGATGGGCTTCCAAAAGAATCAGACATATTGCTGCAGCAGCTCAACAGTCTCTCTGTTTAAATAACAATAACGTAACGAGAGGTCAGGAAAATGAGCACAGAAGCACTTCCATTAAGGCCCTCCTTTAGTGAAAGGAGCTAGTGAGAGTTTGACATTATAATTTCACTCTCCAGGGCTATAAAAATGTTTGGGACATTGTTTGCTAGCCTGCAGCTACAAGCTGTTTAAAGCTGGCAAATAAAAGCTGGAGTGTGTCAGTGACCACATCTTAACTTTTCCCTCACTAATAATGGGCTTCTTGTAAATATTGTGCTGGTATCTAATGTTTAACACAAAAGATCATTGGACTATTGACTTATTAGACTCAAGAGTTGGAAAACATGTTTCCTATGTCTCGAGTTCTGCTTGAGGGGATATTTTAACTTTGATATTACACAATTTCTACCTAAAATACTAAAAATCCTTCGATAAAGATTTTTCTCTAATTTCTTGTCAGAAATAAGGAGAACCTGGAGTGATTTCTTACCGTACACCACCACCATAGCTGTGGCGCTGCGTCTTTTGGCCACGATGTTGCTGGCAACGCAGGTGTAGTTTCCGGAGTCAGAGAGGCGAGCTTCAGTGATGATGAGATTATGGTCACCTTTCATATCAATGACACCATCATCATCAAAGCTGAGGGGCTCCTCATTTTTTAGCCATTCCACCTGAAAAACAACAGAACACATTATTTCAGGTAGATGTTTAAACACTCGACAAGGTGGCAGATGTCCCAATAGGTGAGATTAATTATGAAAATGTCCCAATATTAACATCTTTTCAGATTTTGTAATGGATTCATTTTTTTTAGATGTCCCTATTCTAATTTATCTGTTCATTTTTCTCTTAATGTTTTTATATATTTATTTGTTCAAAAGTCTAAATTTCAGCTGTCTTCTGAAAATGAAATAAAAACTAAAATAAATCTGTTTGGCTCTGACTGTGGGTTGTATTATTATGAAGCCATGCCATAAAAGTTGCAGAATAATCTGGCTTTTCATTGCTGAAATAAGCAAAACTTTCACTGGAATAGAAATCTGAACTTTTAACTGATAAATAAAAAAAAAATAAAAAAAAAAAAATAAAAGAAACAAAAAAATACAAATGTAATGGCCATTTCATATCTTAGCTTAATTACCTTACTCTTAACTAATATCTGGCTGAAAGGTCTGACCATCATGCTCCTAAACTGATGTCATTCTGGCCTTAATTAAACCATCTTCCTGAGATGTGTCCTTCCATCATGACAATGTTTAGATGGAACACGAGTCTTTTATCTTGTTTATAACAGAACTGAGACTCCAGACTATGTGACGCACACACGCAAAGTCTTTAAACAAAGGTGTCTCTAAGTGACTGGTCAGAATCACTGTCGGACTTCTGTGTGACAACAGATCTCTCAAGTGATTCTCTTGTACTATGTCTCTTTCATGTATTGTCTCACTTCATGTTTTATGTTTAATGTATGTTCAACTTCTTTTATTAAACATATATTCTTCTCAATCTAAGAAACCAGTCTTGTCGTCCTTGACAGGAAAAATAGCCATTAGATTCAGATTCAACTTTATTGTCATTACACATGTACGAGTACAATGCAACGAAACATTACAGTTGGTGTCAGAAAGTGTCTCCTGTGAGAGCAGAGACCGGCCCTTGGGACGTGCGTATGGCCAAAACCTGGATAAGATCCAGCCTCTGTTCAGGAGCGCATTCGCCTGACCTGTGCTCTGCTCTGCCAGGATTGTGCCTGCATCTCATCCTGTCAAGGTCGACAGGTAAGCAATGCACATCTCTTTTTCTCTCCTTGCTTAAGATTGGAGACTAAGAGAAAAGATGAGGTTCTATCTGAGAAAGTAAAAGGAAGGCCGTAGATCTCACCCAGTGTGGTGGGAGTGGATAGGTAAAAATCCTACTTTTACCAGAGAGTGAAAAGGTGCTTTACTGTAAGAGGATATTGAAGTTTTAGAAGAAATCCTTGCATCACTGTGAGCATGAGAATGTTCTCCACTAGAGAAAAGTGAGGTGAGGCTTTTGGTCAGCCAGAGAATAGACTAAGCTCTGCCTGGAGATGTCCACCAGTTCCAAGTGAGAGATTCCCCCCCAGTGTCCTCAGAGGGTTAGACATGGGTTTTGCAGAACCAGCTCAAGGCATCAGGCTATTTACCCTGACCCAAGGAGAAATCTTTAACTTTATGTTAAAGGAGGAATGGCTTTGAAGAGCATGCAGATGAGATTCGACCTGGATCAAGTAAACGTTTGTTTTCCTGGTGAGGACATTTCAGCCTGACAGTATCAAAAGTTACTATTGAAAGGTTGATTAAGAGTAAGGTAATTAAGCTAAGATATGAAATGGCCATAACACAAGCACATATATATTTGAAAAAATAATGATTCTTGACTGTTTTGATGCTGAACTATAGAGAATATTTAACTAATTATTCAATTAAGGTCAGTCGTTACCACTGATATCGAAATAGTTCAATTCTCAAAAAATATTTCAAATGCAATCTTCCCAGCTAATATTCAAGTGATATGAGTAGCAACAGGTTGTAATTTACACATATCAATATTTTTTTTTTACCTGAATCAAAATATACAATAAATATCTTGATAGAATAAATTTTGTCAAAGAACCAAAAGATGGTTATAAAAACTACATTTTCAAGTGTTAAATATACTTTTATTAAGGATCAACAACAAATTTGTATTAAAACCGTCTGACTGAAATGAAAGCAAGTTTATATTTCATTAAGTAATCCTAAAACACAATAGGTGAAAAACACTTTGCACTGACCAGAAAAAAAACCCCAAAAAACTTTTAGCTCAAAAGAAGCTATCTCAATTTATTGTCCAGCCATACTTTACACTGACCCGAAAGGTTGGGACATGTGTAAACTATAAATAAAAACTGAAAACAGCAAATATTAAATGTCATAAACCCATATTTTATTCATTTTTATTTAAAATCCCTTTTGTCATACGTTGAAACTGAAACGTTTACAAACATGAACGCATTAACACCAAACGTATCATATTTGATATATACAGTTTTTTAAACATTTGCATCACTTTGTGTTAGAAGTTTTATTTAAAACCCAGTAAAACACCAAATGATACTGGTCTCCTGCCCATTGGAAAACATTAGAAAGACTACATTATTCTGACCATCACATGGTAATAAATAATAAAAATACCAAAATATACATGACTTTTTATCAGAAGGTCAAATAAAAACTTCGGATTAAAAAAAAGACTTTTCTGCCCAGTTGTTCTTAAATAGGGCTTTGAAGTTTTAGTTGTCTTTCCAGACAAAACAGAAATTTTATTTTGAATAAAATGGATCAAAGTGTCGTGGAACACATGCTAATTGCAAGATCAGGAGTTTCTGAGCAAAACATAATATGTCTGACAAGCACTTAGAAGGAGTGATGTAGTAGGTAGGTCACATCAACTAGCTTTACCAATTCATTGGCCGTGCGGTGAGTGAAAGTAATAAGGAGTTACAAAATAAAGGACGTTTCTGTTGATGCTCCTCTCCTCGCATGACTGCCTCTGTAAATTGCTATTAATGTGCCACTAGCATGAGCTGTTCATTGAGAGGGACGAGCTGGAGTACAAGGAGTTGGGTTTGATTTATGGCTGTGTATTTGAGGATTAAAACTCCGCCCCACTGGGAGCTCCATGTTTGTGCTCCAGTGTGCGAGCGTGCATGTGTTTGTGGAGAGTGTCCATTTGCCAAGGGAATTCAACAACAGCCAACAAACTCAGAGATTGCTTTGCTCTTTCAAAACGTTGGTTGAAAAAAAAATGAACTGAGAAATCAATACATCAGGAGTCATGTTGTCGCAAGTACTTTTTTTCCCTCCTTTTGATGGCCCAAGAAGTCTTTCATCATCTGGCTTTAATTTAATTTTTTTCCCGCAGTTGGCTTCACAGCTCTTGAAACATCAAACAACAACACCAGTGGTTTGTGTTGGTCTCTCTGTCAGTTCTTTTCTTTATTAATTTAACCCTCTCAACAAAGAATTTCCAAGAAGTGCCACATTTTCTTTTCCACATGCAATATTTTCTTCTACAGACATTTACTTTGATACTTTTATCACTATTTTTTTATTAACTTCATTTCATTTTGAAATCTATCAGATAATGTTTATGTAACTTTACATTAAATGTACGGTATATATATATATATATATATATGCGTGTGTGTATATATATATATGTG
>JBAMHX010000021.1:4720731-4733982 GCA_037177515.1 Pseudomugil tenellus
AGAGAGTAGAAATGAACGAAAGTATTTGTATTACCTTCACGATTGCTTTGTTTTGGTAGTCGTATCCAAATCCCGCGCGATTTCGTCGAAATCAAAAGCATGGTTCGTCTCTCTTTACCTGGGCTGGAAGCAGCACATCCCACCGGTGTTTTGACGCGAGTTATCGCGCGATTTCGGCGAAATCACGCGGGATTTGGATACGAAAGGGCAAATACATACATGAAAAACATGAAAAAGATTGGAACCAAGAAGAAATAAGTCTTTAAATGAACATTAAAATTAAACAAGTGACTCTCAAACTGTGATGACATCTTGGAACATGCCATCTTAGTAGAGGTGGATGTAGAGTTTATTAGACCATGGATGAAAATATTGAGTTTATTAAGCTCAGGGATCAATCTGTAAAAGTGAAAGTGAGTCTTCCGTGAGGTATGGCTGGCAGAGCCTCCCCCCCTCTGTCCTTTGATGAGTTGTTCCGGCCTCCTGGAGACAGTCTTGAAGTTAGGGGAAGAAAGGTTATCAGACTTGCTGTATCAACAAGTTAATCCAGTATGTTAGTGAGTGAGGGGGTCGTCTTGCAGACCCCATGTGGAGTCTGTAGCTGGGAAACAAGAGGCGGTCTGGTTATACTCCATCATTCAAATAAATCCGGCTCTCTCTCTGGAAAAGAGATTGTTCAGAGTCATAAATTCCAACTGTTCTTAGAGATAGTTCCATCAAGAGTCTTTGAAGGTGGATATCGTTACAGTTGTTAAGTACTGCTACCTACAGTCCCTTTAAATAGATTTAGTTTGGTTTATTTTAGGTTAGTCTGCTCCAGGTCCCAGCTGTTCCTCCGGGGCACAAGCTGTAACAAGTGTAAGAGTAGACTAACAATTTATAATTTTTGTTCTTCTTTATGTTTTTGTCTGTTGGGTCGCTTTCCTGTAAAAGAGTATGCGTAGGTATTCGTAGGGGTAAACTAATTCTGAGTAGGACAGTCTATGTGAACCGGGAGAACCAAGACTGTATGAATAAATACTTATCCTTTACTCGCTACCTTTGCTACATTTACATGACAGTATTTTTACTTTAGTATGATGGATAACTTTGTTTTTCTTAAATTGTCTGAAATTCTTTAACCCTTCTTTAATAAAGCCAAACATATCATATTTGATATGTGTAGTCTCTTTGACTACATGACTTAGAGATTTTGCATCACTATATGTTAGAAACTTTACTCAAAACTCTAATGTAAACCAGAAGATACCAGAAAGCGGAAGACTACACTAGAACAATTTTGACCTGCCACATGGTAATATATAGTGAAAATACTCATAAAATAAATTGTTGATTTTTTTAAGGATCAAATAAAGACTTTCAAGGTTGGAAAGTCATTCAGCGTTCCTTTAAGGCACTAAGGTTATTTTGGAGTGAGTTCTGAAATTTCTCTTAGTTTACATTATCTTCATCACATAGATATACTGATGGTATGTTTGCAGTTAAAAGGAGACAAAGTAACAGACGAAAAGCAACATGTTTGTCAAAGGATTTCTGACAACTAAACAAAAATTATTTTACAGTGTGCTACAGTTAAAATGCACCACTTTCTCCCCATTACACACAAACTGGGAGAAAAATACTCAAAATACAAGTATTAGACATGATATTTGTGGAAAACTAGGAAATATTTGTTTTGGTAAGAACCCTGGATTCCCTTTGGATGATAAAATAAGGAAAGAAATCATATTGGAAAGGTGTTCAGGTAGCCTGAAAGGACACTCAATGCTCAGCCATGCTGCTGATGAAGACAGCTTCTCTGCATTTAGGAATACAAACATTAATTCAGGTGCTTCTACAAATCTGTCCCTTGATGCTTGTTTATTTGCTTTGCTTTCCCTTCAGGCTCATGCCAGTAGCTCGTGACGGAGCACCACAAAGCCTTTACAACAATCCTCAAGGTAGAGCAGTCTCCACTTGCTCCTTCAATCACGTCTTTTCATATGTCTTTATAAGAGAGTTGGAAAGAGAAGCTCACTTATCATCCTATGTTGCTTTTACTCTCTTCTTTTTTCCTTTCTCTCCCTGCGGTGTCTCCCTCTTAGCTTCAGGCCATTGTTCTGCCTTGGCTGAGTTGATGAACAGGACCTAAGAGAGCCAAGCGGTGCCAGCTACAAGCGGCTTGATCCGAGCGCCTGTGTGGTCCGGCTCAACACAGCCATGCTCATGTCTCTGTCGTGCTTAACTCTACAGCAAAGAAGCAGAATTCTGTTTGTCTTAGGGATTCTCATGAGGCGGCTGCGCACATGGCGGATGACACATCGTGGGCTGTGGGTCGAGGTGGATGGATATAGCTGGAGGAAAGCTCATGTCTGATGTGAACCCAGCTTTGGGCAAATGTTTGTATGATGTGACATTGCTGCATGCAGCTCAGCATGTGGGGGCTGAGAGGGTTGGCTGAAGGCCAGAGGAAGACGAACCCCGCTAGACAAGCGGAACATGCTCCCAGCAACTGTCTGGTCCCAGCTGTGTGTGTCATACTTAATCCTGGAACCAAAGGGACGCATTACTCCATGCATAAAAAAAAAAAAATCATGGTAAATCAACCGTTTAAATGTTGCGAGTTCCGATTTGTGTGCCCCCCTCCCCCCACCACACACACACCTCCCGTCCCACTTGCCTTGTTGATCCTTTCTCCAAAAACTGTATTTCTGCTTATTTGTACCAGTTTCTGCATTTCCACATAAAATGGAGTCTGTGGACCACTTCATTTAGTTTGCCTCTATGTGACACAGAGAAACTTGGAGGCATCTCACTTCCACCTCACCAGTCTCCACCCCTCCCCATCTTTGTTATGAGTTTATTTGAGGTTGATGGTATCTCTCTGACTTCAGGGATTTTGGAGTTTGCTTCTGACAGGGGTGTCAACAGGAAGGGATATCCTTACTTCCTCTTCCCGCCCTGGCTTTATAGATTTAACGCAATCTCTATCTTTTCATCATGAGATCTACAGGCGCAGCTCCTCTGTCCTTTTCAAGACAACTAACATGGTATCACTTTCAGCCTCTCTTTCACTCCCACATCAACCTCTCCGTTTCCAATGTCGTCTTTCTCCTATTATTCCCTCCATCTCTTATCTCGCTATCAGAGTATCATCCTTTCAGCTGGAGCCTAAAGGCACGGATACCCCCTCTGTTCCACCTTCTCTCCTTTTCTTTCCATCCGTCCTTCAATAATCTCTAACATTGTAACATTCATTTCCATCTTTTAGCCCTGTGGCAGCATTTCAGTAGAAGGAAATAAAGTAATCTACAATTGTAGGCCACTAAAGGTTGCAGCAAGGTGCAACCCAGTGTAGACGTACAGAATACAATGTACTAAAACATTTTTATGGTTTTAGTTGCTTTTAGATGTTGAAAATTTGTTCTTCTGGTGGTCTGAGCATGGTTAACTTGGCTCTTTCATTATAAATCTTTTCTGATTCTCCACACCGAAACTGCCCCCACGGCTGCCCACCGAAAGCAAGACATATTATTCATTAGTATTTTTTAGCACAACACCAGTTCAGTAAAAAGGTAGACTATCCCTTTAAGGAAATCCCATTTCCCCGCAAATAAGGCAAAATGATTGATTTTCTGTCTTTAAAGACTCAATACTTCTCCCTTAAATCATTCTAAGGAGTTTATAAGAGCAAGTCGTTTTCCTGGGGGAAGGTTAGAATCTGGGTTGTGATGATTACATGAAATATCTTGCTGAGCTTTGTCTGCCTGTGGCTTAGCAAAAAGCCTTACCAATAGCAAAATGATAAGGAGGGGAGTGTGAGATTTAAAAACACACGTTCTGTTTTGCTAATTTTAAATTAAAAATAAAAATAAAAACACAGATATCTAAAGTGAGTCAAAAGAGTTTCATAATGGGTAAAGATGGTGGAGTGAGCTGTGTATTTTTATATTTATTTGGGACATTAGAATAGTTTTAGATTGCTGTTAAAAATCACCAGCTGTAACACAAATGCCAACCAGTTGTTCTGTAACGTGGCGTCGGATTACAGCTCCTGCAATGTATTTTGGAATTTGCGTGTGGAGTCCAGTCCCTGTTGGGAACTGTTGGGATGTGGATATGTTCGCTTATTTTCTGCTACTCCAGCTCAGGTGTCACCTTCGCCAAATCATCTTCCTGGAACACCTCTAACTTGGCTTTGTGGGGGAAGAGGCAAAAATCCCACTGATTTCATTTTTAACCTGTTATCCAGGTTGTGTCGTACATCGGTTTTGGTTGACTTTGCAGTGCCTTGCAGAGATATTTGGTTTGGCTGTTTTTTATCAGTGACTATGTAAGTTGGAGCTTCTAACATTTTGCTGTCCGTAATCGTATGGCTCTATTTTTCTCGACTTTTGGTCATTGAATACAGTTTATTCCATAAATGAATATGGGTTATCTTGAAGTGGTAATAACTGCGTTTCCAACCCTCATCTGACATATTGACACATGCATGCATGTTGTTACACCGCTACATTTTTAGCAGATTCACTCTGCTTTGCAATCATCTGGATTTTTGTGAGTTATGCAAGATCACGTTCACTAGAAAATCCATTTTACCAGATTCCTCGGATAAATTAAAAAAACTGGCTAATAGCTGCTGACTGGTTTTGCGTAGTTCTGATTGTTTCAGTCAATCTGTTCCAGTTTGCTTGTGATTACTCCAGTTACACTAAGAAAGTTTACTATTGAAAATATAAATTAGGCTACCTGTAAAAAAAAAAAAAAAACTAGATGGAGAACTTTTAGCATTCTTAAAATATGTGAAAAATACATTGTGTTAAGATATTGTCAACAGCTGTAATTAGCTTTTGTGTTTCTATAAATGCCTATACTGTCAGAGGCGACAGCAAGGGGTATATCCCTGAATGCCCCCGATCCTCCTATTCCCCAATCCTCAAATAGACACAATACAATAATATAAAGTTACACATGTTCAGTCATAAACTTTTAAATGGCCCCGTATGACATTAAGACAGGATGCATCCTGCACTTGATTTGTGATCAATGAGATGAATAGTTACATTACATTACATTACAGTCATTTAGCAGATGCTTTTATCCAAAGCGACTTACATTATTTTGGGTCACAGGGTTCAGTGTGTTACCCAAGGACACTTCAGCATGTAGTCAGGGGAAGTCTGGAATCAAACCGCCAACCTTCGGGTTGACAGACAACTGGTCTTACCCCCGGAGCTACAGCCTCCCAGTTCCAGGGATATAGCCAAAAATCTGATATTGTGGACATATAGCGCCACCTTGTGGAGATACCATAAATCCAATAACAATGAAATTCTATATAGATCGTCCCCTTGGGGACATAAACAGGTATAAAGAGTATCAAAATCCAATTGTGAAAATTGTTTGAGTTATCGCGCTTACACAAAGGATATCTGGTGGCGGTCGTGATTGAAACAATAATGTTCCAGACACTCGAGATTACACTCAGCTCGCTTCTATTCATGCTTTTGATTAGTATTATTTTCATTTAACAGCACAGAGGTCCAACAAATAAACTGTAAACACAATACCTTAAAGCATGAAAATAAAGCTTTATCATGAAATAGATTATGTTAAATAATCCCTGCAGCTGTTCTCAAGTCTCCAGGATAAACTTCTGGTTAAAGAGTGGATGAAATTTATTGTGATGGTTTCATCTTATCACCTTATCGTGAACATAAAGCAAAACCGAGGAAGCTTTAATAACAAGCCTCTCAGTAATCAATTAGTAATCAATTATTGCAAACCGTTTCATTAATCAGTTTCTTCCCTGATTACGCTGGTCTGGACACTTGCCTCTGCTTCATTGCTGCAGAAATAGCACTTCAACAAGAAGGGCTCACTTTATGCTACAGGTGAGGGATAGTGTGTGATGTTTTTATTTTTCTATTCAGTTCAAGAGTGCAATCAGGAGAGCTTTTCAAACAGTTATAGCCAAATCTGTGTTAGACTGTGTCATATTGGGCGGGCTGGAATGTAGCTTACAGGGAGGAGAGGACACCATTTGCTGCTGTCTTTATAGGTAAAGCCTGAGCTAAAAGTGAATGATTCAACTCCAAGATGAGAGTTCTAAAGTCTGAACTAAACTGGTGCAAAAGCTCATCTATACCAGCAACATTCAAAGCTTTAAAAAGTGTAATCTGGAAGATTAAGCAGACCATTCTTATGTCTATGTGTTTAGGGACAGTATGTGTAATATTGCTGTTTTTTTTTAGCTATTTTATTTTTATGCTTCAACTTATTTTCTACCTTTGTCTGAAATGACACACTCAAGATAAATGAAATGTATTTTACAACTCAAAAGGCATCAAAGGAAAGCCAATACATGTGAATACTACACAAGTATCAGAAATAAAAAAATGTGCTACTGTGTCAGAGGACACAGTAGCATAGTACTTTCAGTGAAAACCAGCCCAATTGATCAAGAAACGAGTAAAATAATGTCTGATGAAGAACTGTGCAAAAGTGAGTCTAAGCAGTCTTACAGACATTTTAAAAGAGGTGTAACAGATAAATATCAGTTGATGAGCAACACCTCAATGTCCGAGAAAGAACAAGTGCTTCAATATAAAGCCCCCTTATCTCCATGGAAACTACCAGGACCTTCATGATTAATCTGAAACAAAGGCAGAGTCACAGGAGAACACATTACCAGAAATTTCTTTCATTTTAGGTGGAATAAAACTTTTGACCAAAAACACCAAAAATATAAAATCTAAGATAACATGACGTGTGATTCATTTGTTACTATTTGGCGACCACCTTGCAGAGTTTTTTGTCCAACAGTGTTGAGATGGACGTCTCTGTAATCACCAGGGTCCCCGGTGAGGAAAGAAAAATCTGAAAAATGGTCTGAAAAAATATCATGAATTCACTTGTGTAAAGTAAATAAAAGGTTATGCGTAAAATAATCGCTTTTATTTTCTGTGATTCTTCATGAGCAAATGTCTCTAACTCTGGTTGTGTCTATGACACCGACAGACCCCAGTACTGGATACATGCAGGATCTGGTTAGTGACACCTGAGTCCACAGTATGGGGTTATAGCTGAATAATGTGCTTAAACGCAATACAAATAAAACAGAGTTATACTAGGATGTCGTATTTAAGAAATAATATAAAGTTAAGTTAAGTTCTAAGTTTTAACATCAGATATTCTGTTTATGACTTTTGGAAATGATTGCATTTTGTTTGTTTTTGCAGTTTACATAACGTTCCGACTTCTTTGGATTAAGGTTTGTGTTTCTAGAAGATGAATTATTTATTCTTCTGTAAAAGTAACAAACTGGTTTTCCAAACTACTCACAGAAACCATAGAAATGTTGAACTAAATATGTAAAAAGTCGAGGACTCTGGATGGGTTGCGGACAATCAGCCACGTTGTGAGAGTACCACGTTGTGGTGGTTAGCACTGCAGTCCCACAGCGTGAAGGTCAACGATTCATACTTCATCTGGGGGTGGGGAGTGGGGGTTCAAACACTGGCTATCCCGTGGGGAGTCTGCATGTTCTCAATAGATACTCTCTCAGATTCTCTCTAGGATTGAGTGTGAGAGACTGTTTGTCTCTGTGTTGGTCCTGTGATGGACTGTACCCTGTCGATTACTGGGATGGACTCCAGTTCCCCTACAACCCTGACTTGGAATAAGTGGCATACGAAATAAATGATTATGTATATACAGTCAGGGAAAAAGTATTAGACCACCCTTATTTTATCACAACCGCCACCTCGTCTGCAACCGTGTCCACCAAGGGAATGACCTGCATTAAATTTCACCATTTTTTGATTTACGGTTTTCTCACTAGGTGGCGCTTTATGCACAAAAAAAACAAAAAACAAAAAAAAATTATATCTCTGGTACTATTTACAATTGGATTTTGATACTCAGTACAGCTGTTTAGGTCCCTGAGAGGACTATCTGTATCGAATTTCATGATTATCAGATTTATGGTTTCCCCACCAGGTGGCGCTTTATTCACGAAAAATCTGATTTTTAGCTAAATCTCTGGAACTATTTGTCTCATTAACCTCAAATCAAGTGCAAATAAAAGGTCATGACCACAGGATGCATCCTGTCCTGGTGTCATACCAGACTGGTTTAAAGTTTCAACACCAGGGGGAGCTTTGTTGAACATGTGTGTCTTTCTATTATTGTATTGTGTCTTTTTGAGGATTGGGGAATATGAGGATTGCGGGCGTTTGGGAATATACCCCTAGCGAGGTGCTTCGGCGTAGGTCTTGTTTTAATTTCAAATGGATAAAAAAATATGACATTGAAAGTTTTGCAAAGTGACTACTTTACATCTCAAGTGTGACTAATGTAATGTCTCATTCAGTTAAAGTCAATCTTAGGGAAAATTAATTAGAAGCATAATAGAAAATATTGAAGCTAAAATTAAATTACTGTCAGATCCAAACGCTTATCTCCTGAGCATTGAGAGAGACACCACTGAGCAGTAACATGTTCCTCTGGGTGCTTTCAAATGATGCATTTTTAGTTGTTTTGTTACATTTCCATATAATTGCTTGGGGTTTTGTTTTGCGACAAAGCTTGGTAGAGTCTTGTAGGTGAGTTTCTTCCTGTAATTTTGGTTTGCTACATCCCAGGATTGGTGCTTCCTATGTGCAACTAGTGTACACTTCCTAATAACATTGGCATTATGATAAATTAAATGTGCTCCTCCTGTTTTATGGGATACCCATAATCAAAGAACAAGATTACAGAAACTTTCCACCAAAGGAAAAATTCTCTAGGAAGACAAGACATATTCAAATAAGGATGGCTCCTTTCTTTAACACGCATGACAGAAATGAAAACAACCACAAAGTGTGTCCTGCTTTCAGAGAGAATAGATTATCTGATTGGGTTTTTTGGGGGGTCATCAACTTCAAGGCCTGACTATTTCCAAGAAACCCATTTAGAAAATATTTTTCCTCATTTAGATAAATATAGTAATCTTGGGACATACAGCAACTATAACTAGATTTGTACAAGAATCTTTAGACATTATGATTTCCTTCATTGACTGAATGAATGAAAATGGAAGAATTTAAAATACTTTATGAATCCCAGAGGCAATTTCAAATTTGGTTCAGCTTGTTGGGGTATTCTAGGCACCGGTACAAGGCAGAATGTTCTTTTCTGACTCAGACTGGTGTTGAACATATGCTGGAGAATCAGACATAGTTGTCTTGAGCAGGTCTTAAGAACTCAGGGACTGACACCATCTGGACCCGCAGCCTTGTTCTGGTTCAGTTTCATCAGTTGTTTGATGGCTTGATTACAGGAGACCGACAGAGTGGAGGTGGTGGGAAAAGGAGTTTTAGGAAGCCCTGATGTGGAAGAAGATGAGGTTGTGTTCAGGTCCTTGACTGAGCTTCAGGGTGACAGAGTGGAGGTGCGACAGGAAACTGTAGGCTCATAGGGCTAGTATGTAGCTCATTTCAGCTAGCAGTTCTATGTCACTTGTGCAGATGTCTTCTTTAACAGTAAAATGTCCAGGATGACACCAACACTGGTTAACCAGTACTGCAATTCC
This sequence comes from Pseudomugil tenellus, assembly GCA_037177515.1. Lineage (NCBI taxonomy): Eukaryota > Metazoa > Chordata > Actinopteri > Atheriniformes > Pseudomugilidae > Pseudomugil > Pseudomugil tenellus. The sequence goes on from JBAMHX010000021.1 coordinate 4,730,288, forward strand.
ACCTCCCTTTAGTTTTCTGCTGAGTTGTCTGCACAGACTGTCTTGAAGCCATCTACAAACACGTTACAGTTTGAGATAAGTTCCTTTAGCACCTGGAGTTTGTCTGTTTTGCTAGCTAATGTTACCACCACAACAACAATGAAGTAGCAGAGGATTCAGACACTGATTGGAATAAAAAAAGCAATTTTTAAATCAATAGTTAGAAAACCCAGTGGATTTTTTTTAGATCTAGTACTAAGTATGCCATAGTTCTCTTACTATAAGCTTAGTTTTAATTACAGACAATAACTGTGATGACTTTTCTCTAGTTTGAACTTTGCTTTTTTGCATGTGTCAGGATTGTTTAATTGAGACAGCACATAAGAAGGTAGATCCATTTTGGTGACATATGAGAAGCAGGTAGTAGTAAGTGAATCTTTGGTAAGACCTGCGGTTTTAGGGATGATTTTTAATTAGTTGAATAAATAATTTGAGTTAAAACCTGCAATGTTAAGACTTGGTTTCACTCTGCAGGGAGTGCAAAGATTAATGGAAAGAATCTGGTATCTGCAGGTGCTTTATAGTATGAAACCTTCTCTTAAAGTTCCTTTAACTAAACTCCATACTTTCTGAAGGAAGCAGGACAGACATACGATAAATCTGAAGTCTCTAATCTTAAAGTAGAACATCGAGCAGAGACACTGATACACAGTGTTTACATAGATTAAATCACAGGGAAACAGAAGCGAGCTGCTGCTGGGAAAGACTTTTGTTCGCATTAGGCCACTAAATTAAATCTGTCATTGTGTCAGCTTATGAGATGCCCTGTAGGTGCACTGGACACAAGCTGTTCACAATGAAAAACTGAGACAATTAAAAGTTCACACTGCTTTCATGACCGCTAATTCTTTGCTTTTCCTTTCTCTTCCTTCATTTCAAAAGTGAAGAAGTAGAAGAAAGTGAGATTCCCCTGTGCTATGGCCTCTTTTTGCTGTTTGGTATCAGCTGCATCTCATTTTTAATTCCTGAAATGTATTTTTATCTGTAGAAATTCCAGAGCTGAATTACTAATGAGGTTTTTCCACTGATTCAAACTGTAAACGGCTCAAATAAAACTTAAAGAGAATTTGCATTTTATGAACAATCCTTATTGTGTTAAGCTAATTTGGTTAGTTTGTTAATTATGAGTTTTGGAAGATGGATATTTTCTCTTTGCTTCATTTTTTTAATGTTGGAGCTGTGTAATACTATTATTAAAGGGGAAGCTTGTTACATTTGATGTGAAAATCCAAGTAACCTATATGTGCTTATGGTAAAGAATAAAATAAAATGGTACATCTTACAGATGAAAAACGATTTAATCTTACATAAAAATAAAAACAAAATCTTTTAGGATGAATATATCTGAAATGATTTAGCTGCAAATATCTATAAGATTATTGAATAGTTTTTGGATATACTCTATGCAAATGTTCTGGTGAAGATATAAAACCCACTGGAAAAACCATTGCAAATGAAATACTGAAACTACATAGATGCTTTGATAATAAGCCTTATTTTTAAGTATATGGTTTTTGAACAGAGAAAAATTGAGGAAATTTTAGTTTATATAGAAGGAATGAAGGTTGAAAGAGTGCATGACTAGGTTTCTGGGTGTCCTAACATGGAAAATCACATCGCATACATAAAATCAAAGTTAGCCAGCCAGAAAAATAGTTTTATTTTTAATAAGGTAGAAGGTTTTAAATAGTAGAATAGTTTCCATAAAACTTTAGCAAAACCCAAGTATCACAATAAGAATTATCAAACACTTACATTTTGAAAAAACAACAACAAAACAACTCAATTACCATTAAAACGTTTCTACTCTCTCATGAGGATGTTTTTTCAGACGTTTCAGTAAAGACGTAATTATAGAGTATTACAAAAAGAAAGAATGGCTCCAAAAAGCCAAGGCAAATTTTCAACAGCATGTAGAAAACCCCAAAATAATGCTTAGTGGTTACCTTGCGAGAGCTGCCATTCTCGTAAAACCTCATCCGGCATAAGAGATTTTATGAGAATTGCAAACTAGAAGCTAACTTTTCATTTGTGGCCTTAATTGTATTTCTGCTTTTTTATGTGCACTATTACAACAATGAAAATGAGGACATGTCCCTGATTTCTAAAAATTTAACGATGTTTTCATTAGAAAATATCCACACAGTAGGATAATAAAAGCAACATAAGTAACTTTGTATATTCAATATCTCTGTAATTTGTCTTTAAATGCCAGAGCATCTGCCTTCAGCTACTTGTGGCTTATTATACGCACGTCAATAAACTCTGCATCAGTCAGACATTATTTCCTTTCCAACACAAACTCTCAGTTCTCCCTTTATTAAGCCGTTTTAAAATGCCACTCTGATTGCCACATCTGTTCAAAGGGATGAGAGCAGTAATGAGACTGTCTGAGAAGTTTCATGTTTGTCACCACAGCCTGTCTTGTAGTTTGGTTTAGCTTTTCCTTTTCTGTCTCATGGTTTTAATCATCCAGGCAAAAAGTTTTTTTCTGTTACCTGATATTATCTAAATCATGTAGTAGTCTTTCTTTTTATCATGCAATACCTATGCCATTAAATTTGAAGTCTGCCTTCCATCCTGATAAGCACATTAGCTATATCCAGTCAATTTAGCATGGATACTGGAAATAGAGGTTAAGATGTAACTGGACTTTGCCCAGCACCTCTTAAACTGTGGGTGGATTGTGTGGGTTAGTATGTTGAGGTGGCCAAATGGGCTAAAACAAAGCATCATCTAGCTGCAGAAATTAGTGGGATAAAACATTGCAGCATTGCATAATGTCAATATAAATCTGATTTGTTTCTCTATTAAATACAAATATTTTTTTATATTTGATCTTTCCAGGTAAGAAAGGGAATGAGAGGCTTAGATCCTTTTCCTGAAGTACATCTTACTGATTAGCAGTGTAGCATTTAATGGGATTAAAATTGTTTAATGGGATTATTATGACAATATTAATATGAAATATTAATATTAACAATTAGACATTTATTTATAATTAACCTCGAGGCACCACCTCGTATTTTCTAGTTTACTTTGGTAACACTATAGGTATAGAAGGAAACCTAATTAGATGATGAGTTGATAACTCAATAAAAGAATAAAATAATTAATCAGTCTCAATAAATCAATCAGTCTCAAATGTTATAGTTGCAAGTTCTAGTTTGAATTGACTTAAATCATGACCACAGGATATCAAGACAGACAACGACCAGAAGGGGTATTTATTATATAACCTACAGGTTATACATGGCTAAATATGAGAAATAATAAAACATATAAAGAACAAGACAGACTAGACAAACATAACATAAACCAGTGTTGCTGTGGTTTTTGATGATAAACCTGAGTTCTATGGAAAAGAAACTAGGTGTGTGGGATTAAACATGTATTAAGTAAACTGAGATATTTCTTAATTATGTCTAAAGTGTGAAACCATTTCTAAGGCCTGGATGAAATAGTCTTTATAACTTGCCAACCATCATTAGAGACTAGTAATTCTTCACTGAGGAAATGAGGCTCATTCAGAACCGCAGCTTACGATCAGTGGATTGGGCTTGGGTCCGGATCCATTTTGTCAAGTCAAGTCAATTTTATTTATATAGCCCAGTATCACAACAAGTTGTCTCAAAGGGCTTTACATGCAGGTAAAG
>JBAMHX010000021.1:4734082-4746804 GCA_037177515.1 Pseudomugil tenellus
TTTCCTCTGGGGGAGAGAGTTTGATGTAGTCATATAAATTCCAAACTTTTGTTGACCAGTTCATCAAAGCGTTCTAAAAAAAGGGGGGAATCTCCTACAGCGGAGAGGAATAACTATTGTCAATCATGCTATTATTATTATACTCTTAGAGTTTTTTCTACTCCAATAAAGTTAATCCAGTAAAAAAAGAGAAAAAAATGACAAAAATATAAACAACCAAATCTCATAACTGTGAGCTGACAGATAAAAATAGCTGTATTAGAATCACATTAACGCTACTCTGTTCTCAATATAAATTTAAGATAAGTTCTCCTTGCTGGAAATACATTCAACAAATACAAAAATCTACACGATCACAGCCTAATTTTTTATAATTTCAGCTTCACAATTTGCATTTTATTGTATAGTTGCTGAAGAGCAATAGCTTAGGGATGCACTAACATGTTGATAATATATCTTTTACATGTTTATTGTGAGCTTGTGCTGACAAGAAACCTAATTTTAAAAAGACAACATCTCAAATTATCCCCCCAAGAAAAAAAAACTACTTTTATGTCCAAAATCTTACCTTACAAAACATTTATCTACTGTTAAGTGGAGTATATGTCGCTCAAACATCACATTATGATGATCGTTAGAAGATCAGAGATACATCCCAAAAGTTAGATTTTCTGGTGACATAGCAGCTTCTTTGAGTTCTTGGCTTATGCAGTTAACTAAATACATGATGATTTAATCATCTGCAACTTTCCTGTTGATGACATCATGTTCTTCTGCCCATGTAATACAGGAACCACAAGTCAAGTAAAGACAAAACCTCCAATTTCATGATTTTTAAGGATATAGTTTTCCGACCAGGTGGCGCTTTATGCACAAAAAAAAAATCTGATTTATGGTTATATCTCTGGGATATACCCCTAGCCGTCGCTTCCGACAACATAGGCTTTGTTATCTTGGGTATCTATTTAAAAAAAGGACAAAAAACAACTGTTTTGTGTGACGTCAAAGGCAAAAGAATTTTGTAGTTAGCTGTTTCATTTATTAATTTAGAAAGAACTGATATCTTTCTGTCACAGAGTAAATGAGCCACAGGTGTGGAAAATCTAACCAACTGGTGTATAAATGTGCTTTTTATTCTCCGTTACATATCTTGTAGGTATAAAGACACAACATGACTCATCGAGGTGAAACAAACAATATCCCACCAGTGTTTTTCCTGCTTAACAACAGCAGTCGAGGATCAGCTTTATTGGACATTTTCTTTTGCACATTTCTACATCTCTGTGTCTTCAACCGTGTCTCCCGGAAGGCCTGTCGAAGCCTACACAATAACAAATCCTGTACGTCTTCACAGCCGCCTTTGGATATACACGGTTTCTTTCCTCTGCATTCAACCCTCTGGTCAAACATTGCTAAGGCATGTGCTGCTGAATCTGTCTACATTTAATTCACAGCTTACTGCTTTAATAGCTACAGCCCCCTGCTCACTGTTGAACCCGGGGGCTATTCTACCACCTGAGTCAGACTATAATAGCTGGAGATATTGCAGCTCCACTGCCTATTTCAGATGAAACTGGATGGACAGCCAGATGTGTCTCAGCAGACAAAAGGTGTTTATTTTCACAACATGCTGCTTGTCTGGCCACCTTCACAACTGTGTAACGCAGGTGAGACAGGCTGTGACAGATATTTCTCAGAAATACTCACTAAAACTCAGGTCAGGTAATGAAAGTCAAACTTCTTGGGCTTTGTAGAGGACATACAGGTACGATCGTGAATTCAAGTTTACAGAATTTAAGATACATTTGTGTTGAACAGGGAGGATGCTGAAAAATATGACTGACAAATAGAGTAAAATAAACTAAAAGACAGTAACAGTAAGTCAGCAGCTGCAGACATGAGGCGGTTTCAGTTCAATGGGACTCCCTGTGTTTAACTGGGCACTTTGGAGCTCCTCTGGGAATCACATCCAATCAACTGCTTCCTTTCCGTTTGTGTTTACAAGTCAATCAAGTGACTGAAATAAAGATTTCCTTAGCTAAATATGAGTTCAATGAAGTGTGGACTCCACTCCGGCTTCATTTCTCTGTGCTCTGTATGTACTTAAACAAATGTTTTAACATTTCAGAAATGTTCATGTGCATTTTGCACTGCGGGTTAGACATTGGATTTGGATCATCAGCGCTGCTTTCATGCGTTCATGAACCATCGTACAGTTGCATCATTGATACTTTAATGGAGACACAAATGGGGGTGTTATGTCTTTCAACAGAGAGAAGAAAAAAATACAAACTGGGATTACCATGTTGTTCAAAAGTGCCAAGAAAGGCAAAGGCAAGCAAGACTCAAAGTGACAAAGAGGCCAGAATGGAATACAGATTTAATCAAATAATACTTTTTAAATCAAATCAGATACAACCAACTTATCAATAGAAATTAATAGGTCTATGTGTGATTCATGTTAATACGTTGTCACCCCGTGTACATGAGCCTCATCCCAGATTGCCTGCAGATGGTTCACTTCAGTGCTGCTGTTGTTGCACTGCTGGCTACAGGATAGATTCTGGTCAATACAGCACTTGAGATATTTGATTTGCCTGAAATTACTTTTCAAACTATCTCCAAATTATTATAATTTTGAATATATTCTGTGTGCTGTAATTTTTCATCTAGCAAAAGCAATCCAAGACTGAAATCATAGATTGCGCAACAGAATAATAACTGGCTGAACATGCAGCAAACGCTGAGCTGTTTTGAAGAGACAGCGCCATTGATAGTTATGACGTATTGGCTGCAATATATCGCTGGCTTCAGTAAACTATGATGAAAGAATTAAAAAATACACTTTTCTTCTGATTATCTAAGTCGATTACGTTTTTCCATCAGTGAAAATGGTCTTACTGTGTTACTGGTTTGATATGTTTACCGATTCGATTGATCAAAGCGTTTTTTTTGGTCATATTTTCATAATGAACGTTTCTAATTCCAGATTCTTTCCCAAGTATAATTGATTCAATTTACCAAATCAAAATTAAAAAGTTTAAGTAGCCTAGATCATTAAAGTCTGTCAATAAATTCCAGGTTTTTATCAAAATACCATGTTGACTACATAGTCCAATGCCCGATTAAATAAATGGAGATGACCTGTCCATTTATTTGTGATTTGTAAATTCATTTTTAATACGGTTATGTCGTTTTATTACAGTCAAAATCGTACATTTCTCACAGGAAGTGGCTGAGTAGACTATTCAGAATCATTTGTTATGAAGGGTTGCCAAGGAAACCGGCTCTGGACACAGAACCTGCAGCTCGGTTGGTCGCAGCTGTTATATCAGACCTAATCAGTGGAGGGAAGTGAGATGATTGCTTAACGTTATGTAACGTGAGATATTGTATTATTTCAGTGCACCTCCGAGTTAATGGTCATGCTTTTCTGAGCTAGGGCGTCTCCTTATGTTTTAACTTCCCATTTCGGGCTTTTTTTCTCATCTCATCATCCTCGAAACTGTTCAGTTCCTCCGATTTCACATCTCAATCTTCTTATCTCATCTCTCTTTCTCTTCGGCTGCATCTTCATCTTCAAAACGATCAAATTCACCAAACAGATTAAAGAAAACTGTAAATCAATCATGATTTGTCTACTGTCTTGCCATTGTGATAAATAAACTAGGAGATTACATTTGTTAACGTTTTTCTGAATTTCTGTTGCCACGGTTACCAACTAGCACTTGGGACAGCACAATAGTTTAGAATAATCAGGTCATTTGACTGGATTTTTTTATGGTGTCCTACAATACAAACAGATATTCAGTTAAATGCATAACAAAGTGACAATTGCAACTCTGTAATTTTCAATGTAAATTAAAAAAATCTATTACAACTTAAATGAAAAAAACAAGTAAATATCTAACAAAGAGCTCTCTCACAAAGAGATTTTTCAATATTTTATATCCCAGCTCATTTAATGATTAACTTGATGGATGTGAAATCTCTTCTTTGAGTCTGAAATGCCATGTTTGAAGGTACATTTCCACTGTGTCATAATGTGCCGAGAAATGACAAGTTTCAATATCTGAAGCCTTTTACGGCTTTCAGAGGGAACAGTCACATCCAAGTGTGGGCTGTCAACGATGGCCAGGTTTGGTGTTCTTAAAAATCTACTGATACTGGCATTAATGTGGGAACATTTTCTTCTCCACTTACTCCTTCTTTTGAGATATCAGCCAAAAAAAGTGTCCCAGAGTTTTCAGAAAGTTTAATGTCTGAGGGCCAATGCTTCATGCTTAGTTAGTTGTCTGCCTTGTTATGTACTGTTACACTAGTCTGCTTCATTCACTTTCATTTGGCTCATTCATGAATCCTGATGTGGCTTCAAGAGTTTCATCAAGATATATTAGGATGAAAATATGAAGGTAATACAGTAGAAGTCATGGACATTGGGTGGGAAAAATGTCTTTTTTGGACTGGAATTTCAATTCCCTCCCACCAGTGGAACAGGATTGAAATAATAATTACAACATTTCTTACGTCATTGATCTGATTGGTGGAAACACTAGGGACCTGAACACAAGTCCTTTTCTGTCTTTACTAGAGCACAACTTCTAGCACTGCTGGACTGTTAATGTACCTACCAAAATAAATGGATAATAGCTACACAACATACATAAAAACACCTAAAACAGGTGGCTATCCCAGCAGTGCAAGAGAAGCAAAAGGAAACTTGTATCAAGTATTTATGAATAACTAATGTGTTATCTGATGTGGATGGCAGATAACATCCTATTGGGTTGAAAAATCTGTTCTTCATGTGCAAGTAAATCTCACTAATTGTCAACTGAATTAGTTCAGTGCCACCAAAATAATGTCTTTGGCTCAGCTAAATGATTATAAACACTTAAAAATTAAAAGGCAACACCAAGCAAATATCTGTAATGAAATTTTCAACCACCATCAGATACTTTTTTTACATTGTCAACATAAGAATAGGCAGAGTTACATCCTGGGAGATTAAAAACATACATTAAAGTGTAACTCACCCCCCTGAAGAGGCTGACCCCGCTCTCAGACTAGTTTGAAAAACTCCAAAGTAATGGATGGGGCCAACAGACACAGCGGGGAATGGCCAAGATGCGAGATGCTTTTATACCCAGAGTATAGACAAATAAAAAGACCAGATCCCTCATGACTGCATTATGTTTGTTTTTAAAGTAAATGCTTTATTAGAAAGATCGTGAATTCGGACACAGCTAATGTTATGAATGAGCTAGATCACTGACAAAAGATGGCCGCCAAGTGAGCCCGTCCGACTCCATAGGCTAACAGCGAGGTATTTATTTTGGATATCTATGACCCAGAGCCGCAGCCTGTGACGTGAAGTTGTACCAAGTCGGCCAATAGGAAAGTTCAACTGCAGTAGCCACTGTTCAACCCAAAGAGGGCAGCACCAAGACGATTTTTGAAAATTTAATGTTTGCCAAATTAAACAACTTTACAACAAAATGGCAAAAAATGCACTGAAATAAGCAGAGATCACTCTTAGAGTCGAATTTAGACAGTTTATCAGCAAAAAAAAAAGTAGTTTGAGGCTTAGTTACACTTTAAAGATGATTGAAGCAAACACTGGAGATCTTGCAGGTGCCAAACTGTGTCCTCAGAATCAGAGCACAACTTAGGTTAGAACAGATTGTTAAAGTTTCATAATGAGGTGACTCTGAGGTAACTTTATAGTTTGTGGAAGCGCTAACAAGTTGTTAAAGATTTATATGTCAACAAGTTTGCAAATAAAAACCAAGACAACATGCTAGAAAAAAACAAGAGGCTTAAAGCAACCTCTTTCATGTTGCACAGAATCATATGATTTTAATCAGCTACATTTGTTTGGTTAAAGTCAGGAAACTATCTACACATAAGAGATGTTGCAGCAACAAACACTCTGATGTTAGGAAATACTGCATCGCAATCCACTGCTTTGGGAGGAGAATCAAGTTGTGAATTTACTGAGGCGGTTTCTTACAGCTTCTCCGCATGACTCATTAAATTCAAACTTTGCATGAGCTGCCACCCCATAACACTTTTTGGTCTTACAACCTTTATCAGTTACCTTTATCAATTGCAACAGCAATTGTGGAAACAGCACTGAGAATAGCATGCACGAAGCTAACTGAGAACTTCTACAGTATAACACTTCAGCTATATAGTCAGCTACGTTGGTGGAAAAGAACTCATTAGTTTTTTTTTATTATTTCTGTGCTGCTCCTGCATTTTTTTTTAAAGGTAAAAGTTACAACAACCAAATGAAATACCGTATTTCCAGAAACATCGTGTTAAAGTCTCCTGCAACTTATAGTTAGGAGGATTAAACCATAACAGTCCAGATCCCGACAGAGCTTTCTGCTTTATGAGGTAGTCTTCTTTTCAGTTGAAATGCCCCCCTCTGTCTGTCCCAGCGAAGGCAGATATGAATGGTGACAAGGAGCCAGATGGGAGTAGAGCTATGAATCCAGAGCAGAGGTAGTAAAAATTTAGAGGTCCATTGTACACTGTGGGGTTGGGATATCGCGTTAAATGAAGCATCAAGACTGTTGCACCTATAGCAGCAAAAGCAGGCTCATAAATAATTATTGTTTATGCTGACCTGACACACAAATAAACAACTGAATGACTAAGTGTCCTAAATAACTTTATGGATATTAAAGGAACACAATAAGTTTTATTTTGTTACCACTGGATTTGAAGGGGAAAGCAACTGTATTCTGCAGATGCATTTAGATTTCATAGGGAAAAAACTAATTATTTCTTAAGTTTTCTATGATTTTATTCCATTTTGTTAAATAAATACAAGAGAATTCATTCATATCTGATGTGGGATGATGCAAAAGTGAAGTGTTTTTGAAGACGGACAATTTTCTTTGTTGTTTGAACAGATTCATTTGAAGTTGAAACAATAACAACAACCGTATTTCAGCAAGTTGCATCACTAAAAGCCATGATTCGAGTTCAAAGTCTAATTCTAAAACTCAACAAGTTGGTCTTCTCTGGTCCCAAAGATGACATCTCAGTTTAGATCAAATGTGACATACAACGTGCACTAAAGGAGTGAGGCAGAAATGTTGACGTGGCACTGGCCCCAGTGGTAAATGGATTCCTACGACTTTCATCCATGCCATCAGTGAAATGAATGACAGAAAAAAACTCACAAAAATCAAACATTTAGTCATTTTTTTGTTAGTTCATAAAGCATGAAAGACATCGTGTGTAAGATATAATCCTCTGAGCTGAGGCAAGACCCAGAAGCAGAACCCTGGACTAAAATATTCATTTACATTACATTGTCTCAAAGTTATTACATAATGACACTTATAATCCACATCTTTTACACATTTATCATCCCTTTTTGATGCACAAGTTTTACTTTTCAGCTGCAGATTGCAAACTCTTATTGGTATTTCAGAAACAATCTTACCTTGTCATGTAATGAAGGAGCTGTTACACGACTCACATGCGTTCAGTTTAGCCTTTATGTTCACTTCTACTCTTTACTTTCTTTTGGAAACTATTGTATTTGTGGGCTATTTTAAAAACTGGTCAAGTTTAGAAAATATAACTATGTGGTAAAAGTGGCCAAATAAAAACAAGCATTTTATTATGCATCTAGTGGATGGTATATTAGTAGCTTGGTGAGACCCTGCATGTCCTAAACATGATGTTGGATATGCCTCAAACACTAAAACAGCAGGCATCAAGCATCCGGTTTTGTTGTGGGTATCCAACATTATGCAGTAAAAACAAGAGAAAATCTGGGAATTACTCAAAGACGCCTAGAAAAGTTCATTCAGAGGAGCTCCTGAGAAGCCTTGAAAACCATTTGGAACCAAGAAAAGATTTACTGGTAAAGACCTGATTTCCATAGAAAAGAATAGTCAGGTTCAGCGAGTAACCCGAACCCCACAGCGCCCACCCAGAAAAGATCCGACTTTAAGGATAACACACTGTACCTGTACCAACATCTGTGTGCTCCTGAGACATGTGCTGGCTCTGATGGACCCATTCACCATTACACTTAAAGAAGATTTGCAGCGCAGGCTGGGCTTGGCATCTGAGCTTGATGGGGTTGCTCTTGATGATGTAGGCATCAACAGGTTCCTCCAGGAAACGAGGCAGCGTTCCAGACTGGCCATGCTGCAAGGCTTCACCCCGGGGACCTAAAGAATGACATAAAAATAAAAATCAGCCTTGGACATATTTTTTTAACACTTACATCCTTGTCATGTTTTCCCCTTTTCCAGCTCAAACAGAGTCGTCTGGTTGGGGATTTTGCTCCCTCCTTTTCCACACCTCTCTTCAGAGCATCAATCACTCCTTAAAATAAATTATTTTGGTAAACAATATATTCTAAAATAAAACAGCCAGAAAGATTTGTCCGAATTCAACTAATAAATCCTCCTGAGTATTGCAGTGCTTAATAATTTAACGCAAAAGAATGTAAACAAAATGTTTTGCAAGTGTGGAAAAATATTTATTATGAGCAATTCCATCTTGATTTGGTTTTTAATAATTCAAGTCATTAGGATTATTGTTCCCACATTGTTGCTGCGCATGTGGTGATTAATTCCTCTGAGCAATGCCAAGCATTGGCCCAGAGTTACCTCAGCTGCCTTGTTGGTTGTTTTTCTTTTCTTCTTTTTTTTGTCTTTGTGTAGAAAAAAAGCCACAAGAAAACAAGCTGCATGATAAAAAAAAATCATCTTTATTAGAAAGTGTTTAAAAACAATTTCATGTGGTTTCCAGGAGACAATTCTCCAGAGATCTGGCATAGTAGTAGGGCAACTTTTCGTTTTTGCAATGCAATCCTACTATAACTGAGCACGAACACCATCACTGCATGTTAGCAACTTATGAAACAAAATAATACTTTAGTATTTCAAACTGGCATAATCAGAGACACCTCTTCCCCAAAATGATCAAAGATGGATGACATGCTTTTCTGAGCATGCTATGATGAATTAGGACAATAATGCCAAATCAGCGTCACATATGGGCATTTTTGAACAGTTTGCTGTTAATTCACCACATCATCAGCATCGTCGCTTTGCTTATTTCAGCAAAATGCTGTCACATTCTGCACACATTACAACATCAAACTGTCTCTAATGCAGTGCAGGATGTTCATGCACTGTGGACACTTCATACAAAATAAAAAAAGTAACTGAACTCTTTCACTGTTCTGTATCAAACAAGACTTAAAAAACATTTGGCTTTCTCAGCTTTCACCAGCTGGACTCCTCAGTTCTCATATGATGATGCACTCGTGTTAGAAGGTGATGCAACTCAGTGGTAAACACACTCCTGTCTTTACCTTTCTTAAATGTCCAACTGGTATATAAAAAATGAGCAGATATCATTGCTTTCTTATTCAAAGTAATTAGTTTCATGACCAGATTTGTTGTATCTTTCCCTAAAATTGGATCATCACATTCTTTTAATTTTAAATGAACATATTATCAAGTTATCTTTTAGGGTTAGAACTTATTTAGATAGGAATAGATGGAAATATAAATACTCCAGTAAAACTTAAGCAGATCTATACTTTAAACATTACTTTGATCCCAGCTGATGGTCACAAAAGACATCTTATTCTGTTGAAGACTCTCCTGAAAAGGCACATTAACGGGCATTACTCTGGCTTTTCTCATCCCGTTTGAGGTGTGTTCCACTCAGCACACAATTTGCCACTTCTGAGTGTAATTACACTCTGACTAATCTGCTAGCTTGCTGGAACCTCTTTCATGCAAGTGTGAAGAGTTTAGTGAGGCAAACCGTCCCGCACCCACCCCTCCTGATCCCAACTCCTCATTGCACACTCCATGTTTCTTCATAGTGATGGGTGTACCTCTGAAAAGCCCATCAGGATTAGAGAACCCACTCTCTCTTTCTCTCTCTAGCTAATCTAATCCTCCTACCTTCCCTCCCGGATGTCTCTTGATCGAGGGAAACAGATAAAAGACTCTGTGATTCTCTGTCTGTGAAAATCACAGCACTTGCTTAGTGTTCCTCTTCCCTCTGTGTGACACATTCACATTCTCTCCCTCATTCCTGGAAAGGGAGCTGAACAAAGAGACATGCTTTTAATTTCAAAATGACTAGCCCTAGGCAAGCTTTTCTTGTTCACAGTGCTCCAATTTGTTTTGCGCATGCAGAATTGACATGGTTTGTTTGTGCCTCTATGGATGCAAAGCATAGATGTGAGCGAACATCCAGACAATGATGGATGGGAACAGAAACACACAAACACACAAAACAGTCAAAGCCCTTCATGTAAAATACATTTATGAATAGATCAGTCATATTAATTAATGCTTATAAAAAGATGCCACTTCAACTAATACCTGTAAATGCAACATTGCCATTAGAGGTGATATCAATCATGCATTGCAGGTTTTAATGTAGTTAGCAGTCTGTTCACTTCTTCAACTTTCATTTTCTCTTCAGCCGCTGGGATAGTATTGCAGCAGACAGATTAAGGGAGACGCAGCAAAGGCAACTCTGGTGCCATTTAACCTCAGGCTGGTGTTGGGACATGCGGCTTACAAGCACTTAACTGTCCCTGGAAACTGCTGAACATAGACTCAGCTTGTGAAATTGTTGAATATGTAACAAAAATAGAAACAGAACAGAAAATACATTTCATGTAAGCTATTTTGTCCTATGCTTCCATAACATACTGTAGGAAGGATTTCTGGCAAAGCACTGCGATGCAGCCTGATGCTGTTTGACATTCTATCAGCATTCACTCATTTACATCTTGAAGCCGGTTCCGGCTTGTTATTGGTTCATCTCACCTCAATATGCTTCAGTGCCGTCATTCAGGAGACCGCTGAGCCCTGCGTTTCACAGTTTTCACAGTGATCTACAACCAATGCTTCAGCCTGGCAATAACGCATAGGGGGCACAGATACATCTAGCCAAGTCTAAGAGGAAAACAACATATCACTGCCAAAGGGCTGAGTGATGGCTCTATTTTCTTTTTTCTCTCTCTGCCTCTATGTCTGCCTTGCACATAAACATTAGTTTCAACTGGAAAAGCAGGATGTTTAAGATGTAGCTTGGGAATAATCAGAATTTCCCAAAGTACATCAAACATGCAATCTAGTTGTGTGCAAAATTAAAAGCAACAGGTATTCCTGGTCTCTAGTGTCGCCTCATAAGAAGTCAGCTATTTGCAGTATTAACACGCGGGTTGGGGATCAGGAGGGATCAATGCACGGATGCAGGGGTTGAACCCTCTTCCGGATGCTTTTAGTATCATGTAGCACCCATCTGATCAGATTTGAAGAGTGTAGTGGCATCACTCTCTACCTCTATGCTAAGTTCAGAAAGCAGATCAAGGCTCAGTCAGGGACATAGCTGCTTCTGCTTCAACTGCTGAGATGTGAGGACTCCCCCCCATGGTGTCTTCAGAATAACTCCTTTCTATAATTTAGTTTTGTAGGAAAAACGTTTTTTTTTTTATTATTTCTCTAAAATGGAGATTATTCAGATTTAATAATAATACTAATAATAATAACCTTGTGCATCAATAATAATAATACCCAAAAGATTTAATATTCTTTTGGCTAAATAATTTTTTTCCAATTCTTGAAATCTTTTCAGTAGGTGACAAATCTTTGCTGCAAGCAGGTCAGTTCAACAACAGGACGCCAAACGCATAAAACTCCACAGAAACATGAATGAACCCTTTCTGAACAACAGCCATCAATACAGACTTTTATCTTATAAATGTAAATTATCATGGAATTACATATTGCAAAAGCCCAATTAGGACTCCCATTATCAGCATGACAAGGTACTAATGCTTCTAATTAACCATTTGCATATGAAAACACAGTTCAACCTGAACTTTACAAACATGACAGTAAATGCAACAATAAAGAGGAAGCTGGTTGGTAGATCTTTAGATGGGACTCCTTAGTTAAGAGGAGAAAATGAGTTATTGTATTTACTGATGTTATCTCTGGAATTACAAAGAGGAAAAAAAAACAGATAAATGGAGAAAGTGACATACATAAGTTGTAGTTTTTAAAGTACATACAAAGATTGGCATGTTGGCTCTTCCATTAAAGTGCTATTAGAAGCCTACTAGAGAATATGATCTGTATCTTTGCTTTCTCTTAAGGGCTGAGTCTTCCAGTCACTGTGACTGTAATGCAGCTGATTATTTATAGAAACCATAATTGCATAATTGTATATTTGTTCTTTCTGAAAAATTATGTGAACTCAGCCTATTTCTCCTTAAATTGCATCAAATGCTCTTTGTAAACCTGTTGTGAAGAATCACACAATATTTCATTATGAAAAAAAAACAAACCTTTGCTCTTTCATTGTTAAACAGTTAACGTCCTTTTTAACTTTTAACTAAGTTAATGTGATATACCAGTAGAAATGATTCCATTAACAACAGTTAATCCATAAACTTCAGCCAATTATGTTCAATGTTAAAAATTAGAAGGCATTTACCACTCTCAGCTTCTAAATAATAAGATATTTTCAAATAAAATTGCGTTTAAATCATTTATGGACCACTGAGTCCTGCTTCTCTTAACAGTTCAAACATTATCCTACTTTTTTTTTTTGGGGGGGGGGGGGGGGGGGGGAATTTCCTCCCCCCCCCCCTCACCATCAAAATCCTGGTTTTCATTTTTTTTTCACTCCCCCCCTCCCTTATT
>JBAMHX010000021.1:4747181-4770433 GCA_037177515.1 Pseudomugil tenellus
CTCACTTTTCTCTCCTCATATATATATATATATATATATATATATATATATATATATATATACACACACACATACACACACACCTTTTCCTTCTTGTCTTTCTTTTCTGTCTTCGCCCTACCTGCTACCAGCTCCGGCTGATCTGAGCAAAGCTTTTGAGGCCTGTCCCATGAGTGAAACATTACAGAGCGACTGACTCAGTTCATCCAGTGATGCAATAAACCATCTGAGAATCACAACCTAACAAAAACATGAAGTTCTGGTGTTTCTCATGAGAAAACCGCCAGTAAAGAGTGTCACTTACATTCACCATTGTTGAGGAAGAAGGGGTTTAAAAGAAGCGTTTTATGTATTCTACCACTGATAGATAATCACAAAGTAGAGCACTGAGACTGTGGGAAACATTTAAAATACAAAACAAAGCTGAAATTTCTTTACATCTTGTTTAGGTACATACTTTATTGTCAGAACACACTAACATATGACACACACCTTTAATGCATGTCAAAAATATCTCAATACTACTAAAGCTAAACAAGATTTATGGAAAACAAAAATACATAAAAAAACACACACACAACTACAGACTTCTAAATAACAATCCATTATGTTTTCATCTTAGCAGGAAGTAATTACAGTACTTCTTGGAGATGTGTTTTTGTAAAAATGTGTTTTTCTTGCTTGCTGTAATAATAACGGCCTATTTCCGTGACTTGCGCCATTCACTACCTCTGCCAAGGAGCTGATGTTTTTGGGAGAGTTTGTTTGTTTGTGAACAACATAACTTGGAAAGTTTTCGTGAAATTTTCAAGATAGATCCAGAATGTGAAGATGAAGAAGTGCTTAAATTTTGAGGCGTAATCTGGATCACCATCTGGATCCAGAATTTTTTTAAACGATCCTTTATCATTGCGAGTATGTATGTAACTCAGTGAAAAATACCCTGATTATTTGCAATATATATATATATATGACATGAAAAATAATAAGTATGATGGAGGTCTGAGCTCTCTGAGTGCTTTTATAGCTTCATATCAAGGAATGATTTTAGCAGCACCTCAGAAGGATGCTAAGCTAATCATAAACACCCACATTGAAACACTGCAGACTATATAAGAGCGAGATGAAAAGTTTTTAGCATTTAGTGTGACTACATCATCTTGCACAAACTTATTTATATCCCCAGCAAGGCGTTTCCAGCTCTGTGAGCTTGGATTGTGAAACATAAGGCACTGATGTGCAATCTGTGCATGGATGGCGTATTCGTGTGCATGAAAAACAAATCCATGAACAACGTTTATGGTATGGATCTACACATAGATCTTTAGTTCTCAAATGATTGGAGATGAGCTTGGTAGCAGACCTGCACAATCTGAAAAGATACACAAACAACTCTATAGTTAGATCACAAACTTCCAGAATATGCAGTCTGAGAGAAGCCGTTTGTCTTGTGCATGTGTTACTACAGCCATACATGGCACGATAATAGGCAGTTAAATATCCTCACATCAAAGAGATACTGGGAAAACAAAGCACAGTAGTAAATTCAAGTCTTATAGCGCAAAGGGAAACTGGCATCAGCCTTGTAAGTAATAGAGAGAAGAGCAAACATTGCAGGGGATAAATAGTATCAGCTGAGAAAATTACTTTCCAATGTTTATGCTCATTGAACGGTCGGCATGATGGAAGAGTTATACAGAGCTAAGCAATGTGATTTCACACCTCAGCACTAGGGGTACTTTCTTTTTTTGGTGTAACATTATCAATTTAATTCATAAATATATTTATTAAACAAAAAGTCAAAATATATCTATTATCTGCAACACCACAATGAAGGGGTGCAGGTAGCCAGAGCCTGTTGCAGCAATCGCCAGTCCATCGCAGACAGACAAACAGCCTGAAGCGCACACATTCACTCCTAATGATAGGAGTGAATTAACCCAACATGAATATCTTTGGAAGATCGAAGAAAGCCGGAGTAGCTGGAGAGATCTCACATTAACACAAGAAGAATATGCAGACTCTGAAGAGAAAGTCCACTGTCTGAGCCGAGGCTCAAACCAGAGACTTTTTCACTGCGAGGCGGTGGTGCTAACCACCACACCACCATGCAGCCTCTAATCAATACACACATAGGCAAAGATCAAAGTGTTTATATTTATTTAAAACTCTTTAAATCAGGCCTAAGTTTTTACTCCAGGAAGATTTAAAGTGGCGTTTTCTCAAAGAGACTCACACTACTGGGATTTCTTCATTTTTTTTTCATTTAGCCGTGTTTTGAGATGATTTCCAGAGTTTTTGGGAAAAATTATGCACACATCAGATGCTCATTCACTTCTGCATCATACACAACTCAAAAACGTTCACACCACCAGCAGATCGAGGACTTTCAGGTAAAATCTGACAATGTAACACCTTCCCATGGAGTCGTGTATCAGTTTACAGGCTTCTTGGAGCACAACTGTTGCTAAAGAGATAAATCAATTCAATTCAATGCAATGGACTGCAGGCCTGTCCAGGATGTACCCAGATTCTTACCTAGACCCTTCACTAGCATTAATAGATATAGATAATAAACATATTGATAATTAGCTGGTGTGTTTTATAATAGACATGTGTGCATAACTTGAAAAATTGCTCTGCAACCATTTCAATTTGAAATCTAACCATAAAACAAAGTTTAACTCAATGTGGACTTACTGTATATTGTAAAGCACTTCAGACATTCAGGTCACCCCTTTTCATTTCCATCCTCTACGTATCTTCACATAAGGACTCTTGGATTGTAAGAATTTAGACATTACTGCACTGATTATTTGCCAAACCCTTTTGTCTTTTTGATTGCAAGATTTTACCACAACAGCAACAGTAATAAGTTGAGGAGTTGTCAAATTTAGGAACTCTGGGTTGACCTTCACTACAGTCCACCAGCTAACATCTGGGAACATCACATATTTCTTACTCTTGCGCTTCATAGTTGTTCTTTATAAGATAATTTCCATTTCACTACTGCAATAAATTCTATTACACCTATATTGACTGAAAGAACTAAATTACAAATACAGGCGGGCGAAATGACTTTCTTCTGTGCCCTTGCATCCGGACCTCGGAAAAACGGCAGAAGACGGTTGACAGTAAAAAAAATTCTTACCTGAAGAGTGCCTCATATAAAGAAAAGTGGAGATAAACACATTTTCATGTTAACTTAACTTTGTCCTAATTTCAGGAGCCATTTTCTTGCTTCTATGAATAATTATGTTCATTGAACTGGACTGATTTAGATTACTTTCTGTCCCAACATAAAGTATGTGATCTCAGTTTTGCAACCCCCAACAGGTGTTTGTTAAAACAAAAAAAAATCTCCTGAATGAACAGTGGGAAATTCAGGAAATAAATAGATTAGAATATCCATCGATAATGAAATACGCCGTGTCTGCAATGTGTTATCTAATCCCTAGGTTCAATAATAAATTATTTTAGAGTAATTTTTAATGTCTGAAATAACAGATGTTTCTTGATGAGCCTAAAAACGCCAACGTTTTTACTTAATGAAGACAGATTTTACATTTCCAGTTATACATTATTCAGCACAATAACACTACAGATAGAAGTAGAGAAAAGTTTTCCAGCAGCTTTAACCTGCTAGACTAAACTTATCATTAATGAGTGGGTGGCAGCTGCTTTGCTAAGAGTTAAACAAAATCAACTAATTACTTCTTAGTTTGTTCATTAAGAGCCAGTGGCGTAATTATAAGTTAATTAATTTGCCATGGTAACATTTCAATACCAGGCCAGAGAAAGAAGCTGCAGTAGTGAATGGAAGATAAACTTGCAGATTTGCTGCCGTGTGTCTTGGTGTAACACTGATTTAGTTAAAATGCCTGTGTAAATATGTGAATAAACACAGCCTGGCAATGGTCAATGTTGCATTAATTATACATGCCCAGTGTGAGGTGCCTTCACAGGCAGTATTGATGGTAATGCGTGCAACAGATGGATGGGCTAGTTTTAGGATTAGAGGTGAAGCAAGCAGAGGAGATGGGGGTGGAAGGAGATTGGTGAAGCAGATGATAGGTGGGTGTAGTAGATACTAAGAAGCACTGGGGGAGCATCTGTTCAGATCATATGAGTCCATGGCAGGAAGGCAAAATAAAAAGAGAAGAAAAAAAGTTCTGGTTTTTCAGGAAAGGTTTATAAGCCTCGGCTTTAAAAAGAAATCCACTTCTTATTGGCTTCTTAATCAACTTTCGTCCTCCAGAGGATCACAACTTTTGCAATCTACAACCCTTAAATCCAATTCCTGTCTCTGCAAAGATTTTGAATGGCTTGTGCACCACAATAGAAAGATAGATAAGTAAAGATGGGTTTACTTTAAATCCTAAAGTGAGAGCAAATGGGTTGGAAAAGGAAGTAACATGTGCAAGGCTGATCACGCTAAGTGTTTTCAGGCAGAACCCACAATTTTAAGCAAATCAGTTTATCCGAGGTGTCCAGCTGACAAGAGGTCAGGTAATGAACTGCTAAGTACCCATGTGTTACAAGCATCACTTGAATGCACACTTATGCGTCTCACTGAATTAGTCTCTAATACTTTGGAAGCAGCTCCATTATTCTGATACCCGACTGAAATAAAGATGGGGGACCCGGCGATTGCCAGATTTCAAACCATTACTTAAAATCACATCTCTGTTTTCCTTCTAGCTCTCCCCCTCCTCCTCCCTTTCCCCAGGCAAGTCTCACTAGGACTTCAGTCAGACTGCAGAAATGCCTTGAGCTCTAAATCTCCTCTCTAGCTTGTAATTTCTCTGCAATGGGAGTCAAACGAGCAATACATTTCAGCTCTGCCTCCCAGTCTTTTAAAAACACCATGGCCTTAACAGAAAGATACCAGAGCGCTTTGTTCAAATATTGATGTAAACCTCTCATCTGTCACATCAGGACCTAATACACAGAAACACAGATGCACACACACACAGATCATATGCGTACCACTGCTGAAAACACTCCCAGGCAGAGAGTTTTTATGGCACGCATGCCAGATGTCCAATTCAAACAGGGACAAACAAATGTTGACTCTTCTTTGATTGAATATTTCACATTCAGAGTATTTTTCTTCCCTTGTGTTCGTTCAGTAAACTTTCCTGCAAACAAAGCAGAAAACAAAATGTGAAAATATGTGTTTATTTCTATCATTTATGTCCAGCAATCACAGCCAAACGTAGACTCTTTCACAAGGAGGCTGCTCAGTACTACCGAAATACCATCTTTTTCATTGCAGGGAAGTAAGATGCCTCGTGACATCTGGACGGTAGAAAATAAAGTAAGGGCAAGTCCAATTCACATACTTCCAAATCTGACTATTTTTTTTAATAGTGATTTGACTGAGATGAAGTGGTGGGACACAATCCAACACAATTGTCAAACGATACACAACAGAAACATGAGTCATACTGACTTTACAAACTAGTTTTTCTTCCTGGGTATGCATGAAACCCAAACATACAGCTTTCCAAAATTTCAACAATTGGTAGAAAAGTCTGATTGATTTATCGAACAACGTCAAAGTATCCAGAGAAGTTTTACCCAAGATAATATAAAAATGATTATATTGCCAACATTGAGAAGAAACTATTAAAAGCAGTGATTTTCTTCATTGCTTGGTCTGGTTCACTCAAAGCAGACAAATGATTTGTCTTATTTCCAACAAATTCCAATTTCCAACATGTGCTTCCTGTTTGCTGGCGGGAGCGTAGCTCACCTGTGTGTGCATGCGGCATGGCATCTAGGTGAGACGGTTTAGTCTTTATAATAGAAGTAAAAACACAAACCTGCAGTACTGGACATCAGGACCTTAGATAACGTCTGTGATCTGGTGCAAAACTCAAATTATGTAGGCAAAAAAATAACCTCCTCGGCAGAGGTAAATATTTGAAAATTAAATAATTAAATGAAAAAATATACAAGATACTGAGTAATCAAAGAAAAAAAAATATACAAGCCTGATTTTCGAGGGGTGGCTGGAGGTTAGGATTCCACCACCTTCTTATATGATGGTCCGGAAACAGGTTTGGTTAAATGTTCATTAATGCAGGTACCTGGTTCAAAATTTAAAGTTTGTTGGAAAAGAAAACAATTCTAATAAAGTTATATTTAGCTTAAATATCATTGCTGTCTGTTTATGCATAATAATGTTGAAATAAACAGAGAAAATTGGAAAAATTGTATCTATATTGTGTTAAGGGACAAATACAAAAAATTATGAAATATTAGTCGTAGGGCACTTTGCCCAGCCCAAAAAAATCCCACAACCTAAGAAAACATTTAGTCTATTTTTATTTATTTTACTTGACTTTTTTCAAACAGATAAGACTAATTAAGAAGAAATTCTTCCTTGAGGCAACAGCCTGGCAAAATGCAAAACGAAATTTCAAGTAAAAGCAAATAGTTTGTGAAAGAGAAAATAAAAAACATTGAGAAAAAAATGATCATTTCCACTTAGTTTCAAACTTGTGTTTTCCTATCAAGGTGTGCCATGAATTAGTTAATTGTTCATAAATTAGGAGTTCAGATTCATTTTTGTGTTTTCTCTTTTTTCTTATAATCATTATTTGTGGGGGGTCAAACATTCCAGCAATTTATGCTTCGAGGCAAATTATGCAAATCTTATGTTAACAGCTTTTAAAATAATAGTGGTCTTTAGCTCAATGTGGTTGAAAACTAGTATTAGGAGCTGAATTATACTCAGGTAAAGTTTGTTCACAGGCTTTAGAGCTTTATTGAAAAAAGAAGTGAAGAAAGCACAATTTGCGATAAAAATGTGCTATCAAAATCTTCTCTTATATGACTTCTTGATAGCATTTTCAAGCATAACTCAAAAACTAATCAAGAAAAACAAGTGTTACTTCTGAGAAACGCTGATGGTGAGACAAAAAGCTTGTTTATGCCCCTTTTAGATATGTAAAAGGAGCATAACTAATTCCTACATCACACCTCCATTCGCCCTTTATACTAAGATCATGTTGGACATAAATCCACTAGAAGACAGTCCAGAGTAAAGAGTTCACCTCTGAGTTCTGACATTAGTTTCTGACAATAGCAAACACAGTGATGGTGAAAGAAAGCCTAATGATGTGTATTTTGAAAAAGAGGGATAAATTGAGGCAGTGCAGTGGACGGTGGTAGCCTGTGCTGCCATTAAATATACCACTTTTTTCTTTAGCTGGTCAAATGTCAGCTATGCTGTTTGGCAATAGAAAGAATTGCCTGCATCCCTCTTCCCCAGGATTGTTGCCAATTTTTATGTCTATATTATTATTATACTTTTCAGTATTTTTGACTGTGCCTGATTCAATGTTCCCAATTTATTTTCTTCTTTGTGATGTAGTACTGGTATTAAGATGCATTAAGACTTGTCTCATTTCTCTGATTTGCATGCTAAATGAAATGAATGAAATGAAAAATACTTCATCCCCTTTCAGGGAAATTCAAATTAAAGTACCCGTAACTACTTAAAATAACATGATTATACCTCTGACTGCAAACAAGTTCAGTTAACAGCTCAACAAACAGTTTGTGGGCATTCTATTGTAAATAATGAAGCAGTGTGGTGCAAAAAATAAGGAGTCAAAGTGTCCTGTCTCAAGATACATCATTTAGCTATATCAGTGTCTTGTATGTGAAGCTCACATCATATAAAATATGTTCCATCCATCCATCCATTTTCTACCGCTTATTCCCGAACGGGGTCACGGGGGGGCTGGAGCCAATCCCAGCTACACAGGGCGAGAGGCGGGGTACACCCTGGACAGGTCGCCAGCCTATCACAGGGCCACGTATATAGACAGACAACCATGCACGCTCACACTCACACCTATGGGCAATTCAGAGTCGCCAATCAGCCTAATCCCCAAGCTGCATGTCTTTGGATTGTGGGAGGAAGCCAGAGAACCCGGTGAGAACCCACGCTAACACGGGGAGAACATGCAAACTCCACACAGATAGGCCACCGCCCGAACCGGCAACCTGCTTGCTGTGAGGCTGCAGTGCTAACCACCTCGCCACCGTGCAGCCCTTATAAAAAATATCTTCTTGTATATAAAATATGTTCTTGCTTTAAAATATATTAAAATAAGTTTTCATCTTATCTCAACTTAAGTGTATGTTGTCTTGTTTGTTCTCAGCTTTTACTGCTTAAACTGCATCATGACAGGAAAATAATTGTGTAAAAATTTGGTGTCTTATTTTATACTGCTTTGAAAAAAAATTGAACATTATCATGTTTAGATTGTTTTTGCATTCAGGCTATTCAAACCTCCTACCAATAATAATGTATTACAAGCCTACATCATAACTTAATTAGCTTTCGCCTAATGGCTGTAATTATTGAGCACAACTTAATTGTATTGCAATACAATTTAAAGCTGTCTCAAAACTCAGTGGATGTTTATGCTATACTGGTACACTCACTTTGTCATATTGTGGAAGATTAGTTCAGTTTAACAGTAGACATTTGGGATTTGGCACCCTTCCTCCAGTTTTCAGCCATTACCAGACCCACGGCATTAAATCATCTATCGTCTTATTTTAGTTGTGCCGTCTGGAAGACAGTGTATGAAGTCCACTGTAGTCGGCCTCACAATTAGTGATGTTCAGTGAGCTACAGTAGGAATCGCTTGAGTACAATGAATTAGCAACTTGACCAGAGTGTAGCCCACCTCTCATTCTGATGACGGCTAACGTAGGGACCAGCCTCCAGGACCCATCTAAGCTTAGAAGTTACAAACAATGGATGAATGAGCAAGAATCATTCCAGTCCTTTATAGTTTAACTCTCACCATTCTTAAGCAGAAAGGACTAATTCCAGGCCCCTGCTCTGCTGCTCCTTCTCCTGGCCTCCCCTCTCTGGTGCAAGTTTGCTTGCAGGCACATATATACCCATGAGGAAAAACAAACCATGGACCACAACATTATATGAGAAGAAGAGGTTATTGCAATTGTTACAACTAAAATATATAAAAATTTAGTGATCCAGCTTGGGTGTGTGTGGACCCCAATATTTAACAGTGCTGGTCTTCCACCACTGTCTTCAGAATGCCTCATGTTTTTTTTTTTTTATTTGATTTGCTCTGACAGACAGAGCTTAAGCACAGCAGAGAGGGATGTAGCAACAAATAAAAAAAAAGGAAAAAATACCCGTTTAAAGTTTAACAACATGAAAATATTACAAAGATTTTTTCCATCGGGCAATAAAGTGGACATCATGTCCCGATTTACAGAGTTTTCTTGTGACTTCTTAAATAGTTCAATTTTCCCAAAAAAGTCCCCAATGAATATATTTAGTTGTCAAAGCCATACAATTATTAAGCAACCAAACATGATGATGTACTCAATATGTGCTCAATCCAGTGTGTGTGTGTGTGTGTGTGTGTGTGTGTGTGTGTGTGTGTGTGCGTCTGCAGTTTGTGTTGGAATTCGTGCACTCCCATACAAACATCCAGGTGGTATATGTGTCTTCATCGGTGTTGTGACAGCTTGCCGGCCTGGTTTTGGCAGGCGGGAGATAGTGCTTCCCACAGCTCTCCCGATAATCAAAGAGTAAACACACTAAAGCAAAAGTGGGTTACCTGCATGTCAAACTGACAGAAATGCCTCCCATTTCTATCCTATCAAACACTTTCTCACATATTAGAAAGGAAACAAACTTATTCCAATAAATGCCACTCCTATTTGCATATGTCATTCACATCTATTTGTCAAACATCAGTCTGAAATACTTTTTCCACCAAACCGATAAGCCAAAAATATGACAATTAAGCTCTGGACTTAAATTTAACTCCATAATGTTTCAGGGATAATCCAAGAAAACATCAAACTTTACTCAGCTTATCATAAATTATGATCCTTGGCTGTGGGCGAAGGACACAACAGAACTAAATTAAAATTCAATCTAATATATCCTAAAAGTGATTGTTTTACTGAAATATTTGGCTAGCCAAAGATATTTTTCTTATTAATAATTCAAACTTCTGTATAAACAACTTTGTCTCCCTAAAATTATTCATCAAAACAAGTAAACAACTTTCCTAGTGTATGTGTTTGCTCTTACGCCCTGAAGAACGTTTTGCTTTTCTTCTAATCAATGAGAGTTGGTGGAAAAGGTCAGGGTGGTTGGTGGGCAGGAACAACAAAGAAAAGACCCCCCACCCCCACATACATTTAATTTGCATGAAAATGAGGAATAGTTGGACTTAGAAGACAAAACAACTTTAGAAAGGGAGGATTTGTATGAAAAGGGACAGGTCATATTGGGGGGGGGGGGGGATTTTCCTTCGTGATGTCATAAAGGTGAAAGATCTTCAACTCACCTTTTTCAGCACAGATTTGCTAAAAGGTGGAGCAGGCAAGTAAAAGAAGTGACAGAATATCTCATTTCAGGTCTTCATACAGGCTACTGGGACACATTTGACATTTGACACATTAGAGTGAAATTTACCTAATATGGGACCTTTAACATGATGAAGTTGGGATTTACAACTCTGAGTATGGTTCCCAGGTATTCAAGCAAGAAAACAGAATTCACTCAAGCTGACATTTAATGTAGCAATTACTACAAAATTAGTATTAAATGCGACTACATGTTACTCCAGCATGCCTGTGTGCAGCGTTGTGTTTAATGACATGGGCCACTTCAACACATGACTCATGAAATTGTGTCCTAAAGGACGGATCAGGACCAACTGCCCATGGCTGAAGTGCAGACAACAGAAGTGGTTTTCTACCACTGTGAGCTCTCAGGCGGTAATAACATATTTTATGAGTTCCTTGTGGTATTTTCACTAAAACATGACACAGACATTTAGACTCAGTAAAACAGTGTTAAACTGTATATGAATGATAACAAATGGAAATACAGAGATGCTCTATATAAATAAATATTTTAAAATATTAATTCTTTGCTGTTGCAATTACTCTACTTAGAAAATAAAATTTCTCTGTAGAAAATTAAAACAGCAGAATTTAGAAAACTGTACTAGGCAATTTAACACAACTCAGTAGAAAGGTTGAGCATGATAATATTAAATTTTGGCACAAGTGTGGCTCATTTTCAACAACATGGAGGATTAGCCTTGAAGGAAGACTTGCTAGTGGGCATGCGTTTCTGGATAATACCAGACTGTTTCTAAGAAATGTTGCAGTCATGCAATCATGTGTACAATGGCTGTGATTTCAAGTGATGCTTAAAAAATAAAGAGAAATACTGAGGAGTTTATTACATCTTGAGGGTGAAAAGGAGGAAAAAAAATACTTGTAAACGTTTCCAAAAAATGAAAGCCAACTGTATTCATGCTGATTGTGTGGAGAATTTCTTTCATTATGCGGTGAGATATAAATTAGTGCTTTCTCAAAAGGATGGAGAAAAAAAATGTAATTATTGACTGAATTCACATTTTATGTTTTGAAATACGGAGAAGTGTATGATAGAGCTGGGTTTGAAAAGACCATTTAAAATAAAAAAAACCTTGTCATGATATAACAGCAGTATCAAACAGCACGGATTATTAATCTTAAAACTCTCAATATTGTTATTTTCCATATGATCCAACTCCTGCACAGAATGAAAAAGTTGTGTTTCATCGCTTATGTTGCTTTGTTTTTGTTTAGTGCAAGTTGCAGAAGAGGCGTTTAGAGTGGGAATGTTTGGCAGAGGGAGAGTTTTTCCCCACAAACAAACAGATTACATCATGCTTGTCAGATTTCTTTGTTTATAGGGAAAAATGACCAGGGTGTCATTGTGGAGGACAGCTCACGCCTGCAGAAAGACGTTGCAGTGAAAGGAGAAAACACACTGGCTGCGTTCGAATGTGCACCCTATGGCGTTTAATCTCAGATATTTAGTCTTGTTTATTTTCACAACCGCCGTATTATTTATGTCTCAGATGAAAGTTATTCTTCTAAAGTACAACTGGAAGTCAAAAGCTAGCTAAATAAGTTTTTTTCTGGTTTTAAAATGCTTTATTTGGTTCAAAATAAATATTCAGAGCATTTTTGTAATATAGTTTACAGAAAGCAGCATTCTTTCCACCAATTGGTATGGGTCAGGAGGGTTTGCTGTAATGTCATTGTGCGCCTAGGTCCAACCATATTCAGATATGTATATAGTGTGACACTATCGCCTTCAAGTTTTTAATTTTTACACAATCAAAGGATTTCAGTGCGTCAAGCTCCACCCTTTTAGGTTGAAGGAAAGGAAGATGGGTCAGGTGGGATGTTAGCATACCCTTCCAGTGTGTAGCTCTGCACCTGCTGGTGGAAACGAGGCTTTGTATCCGTTTTCTCTGAGAGAAAAACAGTTATTCATAGTTCACAGAGCAGAAGTGATTTCATAGGAATGAGACTTTATGGTTACTTTACTTCATTGCTAACTTAATTTATTACGTTGGCACACAATTTTAGAGCTAAATAAGAGCTATACAGACCTTTAATCTGATATATTTGTAGTGTTGTGTAATTAAAACATAATTGTTAAAACTGTGATCTCATTGTTTCTGATAAATTTCACCATTTTTCATATTTCATACCATATTACCATCTTATACCATATTTCATGACCATTCATGTCACTTCTGAGTGAAACCAAACACAGACATGAAGAGTTATTAACATGCTGTATCCGGCAGCATTATTACTTTACCTATCAATGCTCACACTCAGCTTTTTCACCATTTACAATGCAAGCCTCTGTTGAGTGACAGTGATAGCAGACAAAAGAAGATAATTGCTTACTTACTCTTTCACATATACCCTTTGATTCATTTTGTCTTCTGTGACAGAGAAGAGACAGTGAGATAATTAAAGGCACTGTGTGCCGTATACAATCTTGGCTGCAATCATACAGGCAACCTGACAGCTCTCTCTAATGTGAGTGCACTTTGTAAGGAGGTCTGATAAATAAGTAAAACGCAAGAAAACAATTCTCACTCTTTTTCCTCACTCACTTCCTTTTCCTAGAAGCTTTAGCTCTGACCACAGATGCAAATGAAATTTTATTATTGAATGGATTTATGAATAAATTACTGTTCTGCAAAAATATTAGGATTAAGGAAACAATTGTAGTTTGGCTCAAAAGGGCAAATGTCTTCACAAAGTCATGTGGAAAACACATGGAATTGCAAAATGTAACAATAACGCTGGAATGAAATTAAATGAACAATACGTTATTTATTCCTTTTCAGAGAAATTCAAATTATTCATAAAAGAATAATGATTAAATTATTATTATTTTTAAAAAAAACAAAAAACAATATGGTGCCATTTACTTATGTGGTGATGCGATTTGCTTTCCTCACAGAGGTTTCACAGTGCTTGAGCCGAGTGAACAAAACAATTTAAATGAGAGTCAAAAATAATTTGACGGCTGGAGTCTCATCATCTGTGGGCACTGACGAGTCTCAGGTCCCCCCCAGAAACTCAGCAATTACTAAAAGGGTAACCGAATCACCCAGGTTGCCCTATAAATGAAGCTACTCCTAAACACCTGAAACGTGGAGCAGCCAGAAAGTGAAAACAGGAGCTGCCGCCATAATTCTCACTGACCCCTAATGAGTTTGAGCTGCACTTGGAGGCAGTCCAGCAGAAGTTTAGAAATGTTATTGTTGATATAGTTGCTGTAGTGCATATTGAAAAAGAAAGGATTAAACTATGACCTTTTTTTCAACAAGTTAGATGTTTTCATCTTCAACACCTCCCCCCCAAAAATGTCTAGCTGCAATACACTATTGGTATTAGGCTGTGTTGTTGCTGGTTTATGCAATATTGCCTACACTTTGTCAGCTTCACCTTTCAATAATACAATTTGTCATTTAACATCTTGTTTTTTTATTACATATTTTAAAACATTTGTTTAAATCCATCCATTGTTTGAAATTGTTGTCTCTTCTTGCAACCATCCCACCATTGCACCCCTCCTGGACAGATACAAAGTTTATTTCACAGCTGTTTTTTAACATGTTCCTCTTTAACAGAATTTTTCTTCCTTAATTGAAAAAAAAAAATTTTGGATAATGTTTAACCCATAATTATTTCAATGGCTTTTGTTTTGTTGTCTTTGACATGTGTTCCCCCCGCATGCCTAAACACAATAAGTTGTATAGTGGGTCGAAGTACCAGAACAAAATGTAATATAATGACTGAGGTTGCAAGATTAATGCAGATGTCGCTTCAATAATCTATTTTATTAATAACCTTCCAACTTGTGCATATCAGAAAAGTACAAATTCTTGTTTCAATATCGCTCCCTGTTGTATTTCTATTCAGTCTCTTCATATCTCAGTTTGTCTGTTTTATTAAAGGCATAAGTTACAGGTTCTGTCCCAGATATTCAACCATAACTCTGTGCTTCTGCCTTACTGATCTCACTTTTTGATTTGTGTAGCAGTGAATTCTCCCTCGTTAATGAGTAGCGAATGTGTCCAGTTTGCAAAGATGGGTGCCTGTAAGTCCAAACAAAATGGAAGAGTATTGCCTGTAAAAGGAATATGTCATTGTTTAAGCTGGGATGTGAGTTGCAGCACATTATATTCCACAGACTTTCCATTATATGATAAAGATTAAGAGTCATCTGAGTTTTAAAGTTCAGCTTTAAAGATGTATGAAATCCTTGAACATTTTCAAAGGCTTATCTATCATTTGAAAGGTGTTAACTTCTGCCACTATCAGGCTGAGTCATTCTGCTCCATCGGCTTGATGCCCCCCCCCCCCAGGAGAATTAGGCAGGTACAGCAGAAAAGATGGCTCCAGTAATCCTACACTCCCCTGGAAAATGATTTTAGGTTTGTTATTCTTTATAAAAGAGAAATATCTGGATATAAATCACAAATCTTTCCCATGTTCATCTGCATGCTTGTATAAAACAGGAAACATCTGTAATGGCATTAAAAAAAAAGATATTCAAGAAGGTGTGTAACCTCATTGTTAGTTTTTTAAATGAGCACTACCCTCTCACCTCTGCTCTGATTTTCTTTCGTGTGCAGAGGACAGAGTTTGAAAGCGCAGCATCACAGCTCAGCTGCCCTGCATTTCATGTCCCAGTGGAGGCCTTCAAACATTACTTTTAACTGCCCCACTAATGCAGTCTGAGTGGATGGCAAATTTGTGATGGAGCTGGGGAGTAAATGGCATCGAGTGAGATCAAAATAGCATCAATAATAAACAAAGTTGAGGTAAAGGTTGCATTCAAATCAGATAGTTTACAGACTGCTGCTGGGCATGTCATCTGCTGATTCTTTAATAGCGCAAAAAACACTCGGCTGTAAAAATACATCTAACAAGCACATCCAGTGGCAGGAGGATACATCTGATTTCTGCTAAGCCAAGCGCATGAAAGTCCCTGCTTCAATGTGCAACACATTACTAATGAACAATTTCCCATTTTCCTCCTTAATAACTTAAGAGTCCCGGTGAACTGTGCCAAGGATTCCTAATGAATCTTTAAGAAAAGAAAAAAAAACAACAACAAGAAATTGAAAACTCTTTAAGCCTGAACACCCTCATTTGTCAAGCTTACATGGACACAGTGGAAGTATGTCAAAACAATCTCTGCTGTTTTCATACAAGTGAGCAAGCGTGTGAGGAGCTCAGCACCTTGTGGCACATCCTCAGCACACGGCGTCCCAGATTCCACCTTATGTAACCTGATTATTAGCACACACACCACACAAATAATGACAAAAAAAAATAAGGAGTCACATTTATTAGTCACTTTCTCAGGTACTGTAGGCTACTTCACTGACTTGCATCCTCAGTCGCCGCATAATTCCAAGATTTTTCCGTCCAGGAAGGAGAATGCTGAGACATAAAGGCGGACATAGAGCGGAAACTGTGACACATTTCCACATGGATGTTGTGAAAAGAACCGCTTTGGACAGAAGGTCTTATTACAACTCATTAGGAACAATACTGGATTTAATAATCACGTTTAGACATCCATAAATCTACTGCATCAACCAACCGTGTTGGAACTCTGCAGCGTGAGTCCTTCAGTAACACCCACCATCTAACTGTTTACACGAAACACCTCAGTCACGAGTCTGCTGCTTTCCGTTTTAATTGCAAACATTCTGCTCTGCGGAGAGAAAGGCAGGAGTGGAAGGCAAGTTCTCACAGTGCAGACAGAAAATGTTTGAACTTAATGAACTTGTGTATATTGGTTTTATTATTCAGACTTGTTTTAAAATGCATCATATGATTTACAACCATGGAAAAAAAGGGTTTAAAGTGTGTTTTGTTCATTGATTAGAATAAAAGCTCTGAATCTGAGGAATGTGTGCATGAAAAGTGTGACAACAGAAACAAACTCTTTAAATGTTAAATATCTAAATATGCAATAATTTTACATGTTAGGCTGCTAGCTCATAAGTCTTTGCCCCACAGTGATGAGACAGACATCCTTGTAATCAGCAGAGTCAGTGCTTTCACATGGCAGCTCGTTTGTGTGGTTTGCTTGAAGTGGAGAAATTGGAATTTAGAAACTGTGTTTATATTATAATCCTATATAGTTGCCTGGAGTTTGATATGCTTGATTTAAAGCATTTAAAGAACAATTTGTTCCTACCGGGCTGCAATCCAGCAAGTTTTCCATGTATCCTTGTTCAAACACAGCTGACTCAAATTAGGGAGTCTTTGTTCGGAACCTGATAGGTTCTTAGATCCTTTTACTTTGGCTCAGGTGTGTTAAATCAGGAATACATGGAAAGCCGGCTGGATTGTGGCCCTGATAGGACCGAATTGGGTATCCCTGGTCTAATAATTTGTTTGTGAAAGGGTAGTAGAAAAGCAGGCAATAATAAAACTCGTCATTTTAGGGCAATATTGTTAATCAACAGCAGAAAATTACGACCCATTTGCTTTTCTCCAACACTACATTAAGGAAAATAATCATGCCTTGTGCAGAGGGAGCAGCAATGCGTTGCTCCTCCCCCAAATAAATCAATGCTTAAGCAATGCTTGGATAATGCCATTTAAGCTTCCAAATCCTCGTTGATCACAGATCAGGATGACTCTGAATTGTACAATTAATTTGCAATCAAAAGTGTTCTGATGCAGATAAGTGGGTGTTGCTTTTGGCCACGCATCTGAAGCCACAGCTTTATGGTTTTAGCTCTTTGTAAAGACTGAAGAACAGAATTTTTTTCTGATTGATTTCATTTTAAAAAAATGAGAAGAAAACTGAGTGGATGTCTAAGCATTTATGGTCTCATGTACTAGTGCTGATCTGCATAAAAGTATCAGAGTGCTTTATGATTGCAGCACGCAAAACAGAATTAATCCTCTCTTGATTGTCCCACAGAATCTATCTAATGAGAGCCCAGAGAGCAGTGGTGGCATACAGAACAACAGCGATGTCACTGGAGGTCAAGGTGAGGCTGCCATCTAATCTTAAAAACATGAGACAGGGGTCCATGGTGTGTTGACCTGTGCAGGTCCTGCTTATGCAGTTTGTCAGGTGTGTATGTATATGCATGCTTGCAGGCGCATGTGTGCTGATGCATAATGTGTGCAGGAAGTTGAAAGATGAGAATGACTGTGACCTGAGTGTTTCTGTAGATTGAGTGGAGCATAATGTGTGCATGTGCTGGTATGTCCGCATGCATCACAAAGGAAGTCAGCAAAAGTGGTCATACTAGCTTGGGCACACTTCGCCATTAATTAACGTTTTCTGCAAATACCCAGGATTACGACTAATCCTGAGCATCGACTGGCCCCACAATGCACTGTAAGTTGGCAAAATGTCAAAATGTGATCATTTAAATTAGATGTGATTCATGAACCAATTCTGTTTTAATTAAAGATGACTTTTGAAATTTGTTCGCTTCCGCTGTGGACTGCATAGCGTCAGGAAAGATGAGAAACAGAGTGATATTGTAACTAAGAAACCAGGTCAGCCGCGGGATCAATATTAATATCCTTCTGCTATATGTACCCGTCAAAGGCACAGCTTAATCCTCAATTTTTATTAGAAGCTATCAAACCTATTTAAACACACATTATCTTCACAGATCACCACCACTGTTTCATAAGACAGTAATTAGAATATTCATTAGAAAACAAATCTCTTCAGTCAAATCAATAGTCTTTGAGCCAAAGGGAACGATATCGGAGTCAAAATCTATCGGATACGAAGGATCCAATTCCATAAGCTCTGTGACTTCTCCTACCCTGGTGTAAGTCGATACACCAGCCCCTCTCAAGGAGCTAGCTGCTTGTTAGCAGACTTGAAACAGCTGTCTTACCCTGTTGTATTGTGATGTTCTACCCCCATTTCTATTTTGTCCAGTGTTTCAGCCAACTTTCAGCCTCATTGTGAGCTTACCAGCACAGTATGCTCAGGTGAGTGAACACAGCCCCACATCCACTTAGGCTTTTCAATCTCACTGTGACACGGTTAGATCAGGAGAGTGCACAAGAATAAATCGATGCCTTGACTGCTTGACGCAGCATTCTCTTCCACACCATTTCCTTGGCCGTGCCATCTATCACTCACAGCCCAAACAGGGTTCTTCCTTTGTCTCTGCTCTCTCCTCCTCCTCCTGTTGGCCCTAAAGTGATCAACCCCCCCTCCACACAACTATACTAGTCTCAGCAGATGCGGCACACTCGCTGTCATGGAGTTCATAATATCTGTATACCAAGATGATGGTGGTGGAGGGATGACAGAGGTGACATAGCAACATAGTCTGTGCAGGCGAAAAAAAAAAAAAATCTAATTTATAATTTGCCCCAGAGGTCAGCCCAAGAGACCAGGTCCAAGCATCTATCAGATAAATCGGCTTTAGGGCGCCAGCAATCCACTTACCAAGCCCACCTTCTGACTGCTGCTCTGGCAGTTTAGCAGCTAAATTGTGCTATAGTTGAAATAGACAGGTCACACTGTGGATCTACTCAAGTTCAAGTGATTCAGCAAAAGAAAAAAGATCATTTAGATAAATCTTAAGGGTCTTGAAATGACTGTCTCTCCCACATAAATCTGTAGTAAAATTCATATTATTTTTTGTGAAACTGTTTTATAAAAACATATTTAATAGACAGCGTAAGAGGAAAAGTATTCTGCAAAACAGACATTCCCTATCCATTATCAATACAAGTGCTCTCCTGTGGAGGATTTCAGAGTTCTGACATCTAACCCTCCTGACAATGGGCAAGAAGCAGGTTACACCTGAAACAATTCACCTGTCCATCATTCAGGTAACTAAGAGAGACAGACACATCCTTTTTTTCCCCCAGTTTATACATCTTTACTTCTTTTCCTCACATCTTCCCTTACAGTTCAGACAGTATTCAAGGAGACAAGAGAGAGACCCAAGGAAAGAGGCGAGGCAATGCAAGAGATATCAAGGGAACAGATGTTTAATAGTCTATGACATCTTCGCCTCTGAGCCTTCATTTTAAACTCAGGGCAATTAAATATGACATGCAACACAGCGGCATCGTCTGTCCGTTGTTTTGCTGTTGCCTATACTCTCTAAAAAAGGCATTTGTGCTGCAGCTGATCTAAATCCTTATTGTTGATTCAATTAACTGGAAATAAAGACAGAAATCTTGTAGGTTGCTTAAATTAACAGTATGGCGTATTAAACAATGTACCAATACTTCAGAGCCCACAGGTATTCAATGCAAATGCAAATTCAGCAGGAACTTAATCTTTGTTATTGCTAGCTTATAAATTTGACTTGTGTCTGTTCATCATTAGATAAGGCTGTTGGAGTATTCAGTTCAGTCTTAAACCTGAAGTTGGTACAATAAGCTAGCATTAGCGACAGGACAGGGAGAGAAATCACCATTTATTGGATCATAGTTATTCCAACAGCTTAAATGAAACTGTCCACTAAAATCTGGTATTTTTAGTCTCTATTTTACTTATTGCAATAAGTAAACGTGTTTTTCACGCGTGAACTGCTTAAATATTGTCTCTTGTTCAAGTATGGTTCAGTATGAGAATTGTGCTGACATGACACTAGGAATGGGACAATATCTCGGTATTGGGATATATGTAGATATTTTCTTGCAAGGTTGATTATCGATACAGACACGCCAAATATCGATGGTTTTATGTAATATACAGCCATTACAAGTACCTATTTTCTCCTCTGCTCATTGAGCAAATACTTTATGGTCCACCAGGTGCACACGACATACAAGTGGCTGTAAAGGTGGGCAGAAGTTGCCCGGCTTAGAGGGAGGGGAAAGTGATGGGAAAGTAAAGGTGGACTCACGAGAGAAAAGAACATTGAAAGATGTGCCAGCATCATACAAGTCTAAAGTGTGGACTCATTTCGGATTTTATACCAATGAGGATGGAAAAGCAATATGCAAAAGCTGTCTGACAAAGATACAGCACACTGGAAACACAACAAATATGCAGAGTCACTTACAGCGGCATCACTCAGAGCTATGAAAGCTACGACTGTTAGCACTCCCGCTAAGACCAGTGTGGAGGCATTATTTCAAGCAAAACTCCCATTTAACTCTCCCAGAGCAAAGTGTATCACGCATGGCATCTCTGTGTATATCTGCACAGACCTCCTGCCATATAGCGTTGTTGAGAATGACGGGTTTAGTTTTTTGATGCGCACTCTTGGGCCTCGCTATGAAATCCCAATTTGAAAGCATTTCACCGAAAAAACGGTTCCGGCATTGCACGTTGAGACCAAGGCTCAAGTGATAAAATCCCTCCAGTCAGCGGAAAGAGTAGGTTTAACCTGCGATGGTTGGACCTCAAGAGCCACGCAGTCCTTCATTACAATCACTGCACACTTCATTTGCGATTGGAAAATCAAATCTTACGTGCTCCCGTGCAATGCATGAAACTCATACTGGGGCGCACATTGCTGAAGTCATTCGGACAGCCGTGGACGAAGAAGGACGTGGACGTGGCATTAAGAAGCCTGTGATTGTAACTGACAATGCATCTAATATGACTGTAGCTATGGAGCTAGCCGGCTACCAGCAGGTGCTGTGTTTTGCTCACATAGTGAATCTCGCGTCGCAACATGCTTTGAAGGTAAATTCCATCGCAAGACTCCTCGCCAAGATCAGGAGAATCTTAAACTACTTCCACAGAAGCAAAATAGGCACACAGGCACTGAGAAAGATCCAGGCACTCCTTGGACTCCCGTCTCACAAGCTCACCACGGACATGCCTGTCCGCTGGAATAGTGCATATGAGATGGTCTCCGGATTTCTCGAGCAACAGCCAGCCGTCTGCGCTGCTCTTTTATCACCTGAAGTAAGTATATTTGATTAAACTTTAATCATTAACCCATTTGTGCATCAATGTAATGATGAATAAATTTTCTATGTGCACATTTTTATACACATTATTAAAATGAACAAATAACATTGCAAATAATAATTGGCTAGTATTCATGTTAATCACTCACTCTTTGTAATAACACTAAGTCTACCTCATAAACACCAGTAGTTAACTATTTAATAATGTGAAAAGATGGTTTATTCAATGCCTCTTATTTTGTTCTGCTGTGTTTTAAGCTGAGAAAGAATGTGACAGACTGTGCCCTCACAGAATCTGATATCTCAAATGCAGAAGAAATGGTGGAAGCGCTCAAGCCAATGATGGTGGCAACAAACATCATGTGTGAAGAAAAGAGTCCCACGGTTTCCATCATCGCCCCACTTCAAGCTCAACTGCTGAGCAACACTACCAGCAATGTTGAAGATTCACCTCTGGTGCGACACATAAAGGCTTCCATCCATCAAGATCTTGCAAATAGATATCAGTCTGTGGAACAAAAAGATCTCCTGTATGTCTCATCAGCCCTTGATCCAAGGTTTAAATCTCTGCTCTTTCTGTTACCTCAAGAAGTGCAGGAGACCTTCTCCAAACTGCTGTCAAAGGCTGTAGCATTGCAGGAGGAAGCACAGTTGCATTTGGAGCAAGCACAAGAGGATGAAGAAGAGTCACTGCAAATGAGTGAGAACAGAGAGAGCTGCATTGCACCGAGCCCAAAGAAGAGAAAGTCTGCACTTATGGACCTGCTGGGTCAGACTTTCAAAAACACTCCATCCAATCAGTCAGAATCTGTCACATCTGTTGCTGAGAGGGAGATTAAAATATACCAAGATGCTCCTTCTCTTCCACTCACTGAGGATCCGCTGCTCTGGTGGAGAAGTCAAGAGCATGTTTACCCTCTCCTTGCCAAGTTAGCCAAAATGCATTTGTGTATTCCTGGGACCAGTGTAGCTGCTGAAAGAGACTTTTCCACAGCGGAGGACATCATCAGCACACAGAAGTTTGCTCACTCCTGAACATGCTGACCAGCTGATCTTTCTAAAGAAAAACCTGTGTTTGTACATGGACATGCATCTGTCCAATCACTGTTTTGCAGAAAAAATCTGCTGTGTTAATCAAACTAATGTTCTGAAATGTGTTCATAACTTTTTAAAAAATACAGTTAAGCAAATTTCTCAACATTACTAGGGTACATAATAAAATGGTTTCTTC
Organism: Pseudomugil tenellus; assembly: GCA_037177515.1. Classification (NCBI taxonomy): domain Eukaryota; kingdom Metazoa; phylum Chordata; class Actinopteri; order Atheriniformes; family Pseudomugilidae; genus Pseudomugil; species Pseudomugil tenellus. Next base: position 4,769,698 of record JBAMHX010000021.1, read on the forward strand.
ACATATTTTAAGTAATTCCATTTGAAGTCATACCTTGTTTTTTTTCACTGACATGTGCAGGTAGATAACATTTTGCTTGGAAAATGCTTGCTGATGCCTGTGTTATAGAGATGGTGTCACCATTTATAAAACAAGACAATAGCTACAGTAAGACAAATGTTCTGTTAACAAATGTTGCACTAAATGTTTGAGAAAATCAAAAACTTATTTACAGAAATGTTGAACTAAAGTGTCTGTTTGAGAGACACAAATGTTCTATTGTTACAGTAACTTTACATTAAAGTGTCTGTTGAGAAAGACAAATATTTGTTTACTGACATTTTGCACTAAAATAGTGTCAGTGTTAAAACACCAGTGTGCATTGTGTGTTTCTGATGTTGTGATACAAATAAACAGTATTTTTTTGCTAAAAAGATGAGGTTTTTTCATATCGGAATTATCGTAGATTGAATTTTTACCAATACATAGATAATCGCAATATCGCTGTATTGTGAAATAATCTTTATCGTGAGCCTTGTATCGCGAATCGCATCGTATTGTGACGTACCCAGAGATTCCCATCCCTTCATGAAACAAGACAAATGTCAGACACTAACAATATCTTGTATCACACTGTTGAAGATATATATATATATATATATATATATATATATATATATATACACTCACCGGCCACTTTATTATGTACACCTGCCCAAATGCTCATTAACACTCCATTTCCAACAAACAAATCACA
>JBAMHX010000021.1:4770533-4782399 GCA_037177515.1 Pseudomugil tenellus
AGAGAGAGAGAGAGAGAGAGAGAGAGAGAGAGAGAGAGAGAGAGAGAGAGAGAGAGAGAGAGAGAGAGAGAGTTAAAACAGAATCATCACAGCAAAGGTTATGAGTATAATGTAAATAAATATCTTCTGGATAAATAAAAATATTTGGATGCATCAAAGATTCTTTAGTTGAGATTAACTAAACAATTTAAGCACTTCTGATTTAAACTGCCAAGTTGAACAAACTTATAACCGAACTTGGAAAAACGTATTTCAGTCACTGGCTATCAACTAAAACTAATTATTTTAAGTTGGTTCAACTATTTTAACAGTGTAGATGTAATTTCTGAAGTATTTCAGTAAACATATACATATATGCACTTCTACATTCTGTCTTAGCCTCTCAGGAAATCCTCCTCTTCCTCTCAAAGTGCAACACAGACACTGAGATGATCCATCATTACTGCAAACTGAGTCTAACTTCCACAGGAGGGAGAAGGCTTCAAGGGGAGAAGATGAGGGGACACAACATGGGGAAATGAGAACCACATCCAAACGTTTATAGTCGCACTTGTGTGACTGTGTGAGGACTGCAGGAAGAAGTCTAAAAGCCTGTGGAGACCAGTGAGGACATGCTAACTCCAAGCTTTTTGCTGTTAAATGCTCTTCCAGTCCCTGATAAAAGGCTTGTGAAATAGAAACTATAAAAACTGCCACATAATGGGGAAAAAAATACACCACCAAAGTGCAAATGCAAAAAGATGCACACGTTTGTTTGGGTTATAATTACCAACGCACTAGAATTAAAAAGCTATGACCCATCAAAGGTTCACAAAGATGTGTTCTTTTATATTCTTTTAGGTCTCAGCAAGTTATCCAATTTCAGATTTAATTAATGTTCAAAAGATGCAGATTTCTTTGAAAAGATGAGACTCATACAGATAAACTTACATGCCAGCAAACACGGTACCCTTATGCAGAGGCAGAATAATTATCAAGCCCAAGGTATGAGAAAATTGCACTTGTTCTGCTGTTGGCAATTTCTTTCTAATGGGAATCAACTGAACAGCTGCTTAATGGGATGTCCTTGGAATCCTGATATCAGCAAATGGAGAATGCTGACTTTTTAAAAGAGGAATGAAATCACTTGGAAATGTCTTAAAGACCTATAGGAGCCTCTCGAATCCAAACGACTCCAGGTAAACAGATGTTCAAAAGACAATGAGATGTTCCCTTTCTGAGGAAGATATGCACAGCATATATTTTATTCATACTGCAGAGGTCTGGAAGACAGCACTTTTATTTTGCATCTGTAGAGTTCCAAGGACAGAAACACGCACCTCTTCTATCCATAACCAGCTAATGAGCATAAACTACACACCCATACTGACAATCAATCATAGTTTATCTTCCAACTTGAACATATCATTGATGGGAAATTGTGTGTTGACACAACACTTGAAAGGCCTCTTTTCAACAGTTCTCATTAACAAATAACAACATCCTGTTATGATACAGACAAAGGGGGTAGCAATAATTGGGCCCTTTTATTGAAGCAAACAAAGCCAGAATGTGTCACACGTCCATGTTTTCTTGTTCCTCAAAGACAGTAATTAGAAGCATTGAGCTGAGTGTCACTTCTGCTGCTTCTCTGACCTTTTTATTGGCAGAACATCTGCTCATACTGCCTTCTTTAGCTCAACCTGACTACTAACCTGTGCTGCAGATGAGATGTTTAAGATTTTAAAGCCCTTTTCAGACATGAAATGTGCAACATGACTTTATTCATTTTGGTTCATTACTGACATTAACAGGAAGGGTAACAATATATTTGCCAGTTAACACTAAGCAGCTTTCCCTGTTTATTTCCCCAGGTGCTGTGAAAACACTCTTACTTCTTATTTCATAGAAACCATTGCTGCAATTGTACTATTATCTATATCATGGCAAGCTTAGTGAGATTATTCTAAAGAACAGATAATACTGGGACCCACTGTAGTTCAGACTAATTCTATATTAAATGTAATATAGAAATATTACTATGTCTGAATTAGTAATATTGCTTTTATTAAGAGAAATCACCAGGGTGCTCACCCAGAGCAGACACTGACACCCGAAGTTACCATCAAATGAATTAAAACTGTGGATGTCTGCAAGTGGCTTGAGAAACAGTCATCCTTGGCAATATGGGTGACATGACATGATATAAATCACACTAATAGTTCCTCTTTGATAGAAAGCTGCTCAACTCCAGTCCATCCCAACAGAAATGTCTACTCATGTAGGAAGAAGCTGCATACATTGAGTGTACATCATTTCTGTTTTAAAGAAGAATAAACTGGTGTAGCGTTGAACTGTTGGTGTGCACTCAGGATGAGCAAGCATGAAGGTGACTCATTGTTTGAACTGTTTTTATTTTTATCTTGCACAGATCTTTGGGATTAAATTAAATGTAACTGACAGGATCAAAAAAACCCTTCTATATTCATATTTACTTGATCTGTTTTATTACTAAAATCTCACAATGATAAAATAAATCTAACTTGATTCATAGTTTATTATCTGTTTTCAGTATAAACACCGGCAAATAGGTTGTTTTGAATCAATAAATAGTAAAACACATTTAGTTTACTAAGTATGTAGTTGGCTGTATTTCATAGTAGGCCTAGCTGCTATAATTCTGACATGCATATCAACAATATGAATGATTTAGCTGTAAAAGCAATGGCAGCGCTTTTAGTTTCATTTAACAGGAAGTGACTTTTTGTGACAGAAAAACTAAAACGTCTGAGTTTAACAAGACACCAGCCAAAAAAAAACCTTTAAAATTGTTTTGTTTTGGTTTTAAAAACATCTGTTTTGATTCCTAAAGCTCCATTTAGGTTACACATGCATCTTCTGAGGCAACTTACTAGCATTAATGCAACACAGATCTTGGATTTAATTGTCACTATAAGGCAAAGTGTGCACACAAGTACAAAAGAGCAACCTCACCTAAAAAACATCCACTTCTAACCAAATGGTCCTATGCTGGGAGGCAGTCAGTGAAGGGAATGAAAGATGCGTGGGCCAAAGAAAAAGGTTAAGGTCAGAAAGAATAAAAAGAATCAAAGAGCCACATGAGGAAATACAAAGAGGCTGCAGGAAGCTTGACAAGCAGAGACACAGGAAGTGGAATCAAAGTTTTCTGAACAGTGTCAGTGAGTTAGACGAAGGAGTTCACAGGTTCACTGAACACAGATTGTATACTGGTTTACATTTTTTCTGTTTTGTTTGTAAAATGTTTTGTTTGTAAAATGCTTTAAAATAAAATAGTATAGTATGAAATGACAAATTTAAAAAGTGCAGAAGAAAAATAACGAAACAACATGAGACAAACATAGATAAGCACTGGCACACTCGCACGGAGATCCTTCACTTTAAAGCATAAAAGCACTTCAAGATATTCCACTTTTTTAATTAAGTGTTTTATTTTAATTTAATAAAGAGTGACAATGATTCTTTTGTTTCTGAGTTTGGTTCTTACAGAGAAAGGAAATATCAAGCAGCCAGGTCAGAGAAATGAAAATTAAATTAATCATTTACCATAAAACTTGAAGAGGTGCATTGCGTTGTTTGCATCCGAAACTACGGAACTAAAGAAAATTATAGAGTGGAGAAGCTCTTAGTTATGAGATAATGATGGGAAAAGAGACTGGAGCCGTGCAGAGGCAGCATCTGCAATACATTAGAAGGAATATGTGGTTAGAGGAGTAAAAAAAACACACACAGGATAATAACTATTACAATATAATGGAAGTAGAATAATCTGCAGATATATCTGCAGTAATACGGTTAGATTACATCCTTTTAGATGGATAATACAAACTTTAAATATGTAGAATATGCATACCTAATTCATGTATACACCGAATACATCTAAATGGAATCACTGTATGTTCAAACATACAGTGATTTAGTCAGACAAACATTTTGTCTGACTAAATCTCCTCAGGTTATTAATCTAAATATTTATTGTATCCTTTGGATAACAACTGAGTTGTAATGTTGCCTAATATTTATAAAGACCCACCTTGAATATTCAGTTGATTAAAAAAAAAAAGAAGGATATAAAGGATGTATGTCTTTCTGGGATATTAAACTTTAACTATATAGCAATGATGTGCACATCTAAAGTGGACTTTTTCAGCTACAACATTTCCAGCAGCAAATACAAAATGACACTGAACTTTGTGCCTGTATTTTAAATGCAACGATGACAAAAAAAAGACTGTCCTGAAAAGAACATGTTCCTGCACAGAAATACAGGAAAAGCAGCATAATGTTGGCACATTATTGGGAGTGAGATGTTAATGCATCAGTATGAGTATCATCCTTTTCTTTGCGCTCTCCAGCCTCAGTGCTGTGACAGAAGGCAGAATAAGAGTGGTTTACGGCATCTTATTGAGACACCCTTGACGATGACACCTCTTCAATACCGTTCCTGTCTCCAGCTTCCTAACTCTGCCCCCACCCACACCATTTCACTGCTTTTTGGCTCCATTTTTTTCCTTGCTCTCTCTAAATCATACCCCCTTTTTCCAGTCTCTCATCTTTTCCCATCCATCTTTCTCAATCATCTTCTTCCATATTGCTCTCTGTCCTCACAAATCTTCCACTCTACAGATCCAAGCACTTCCTCTGTCCTCTGTCTCCCTCACTTCACATCACTCTCCCTCTTTACCCCCTGCCAGTGTCTCTTTTTTCCGTCAAAGTGGTAAAGTAATGGGGCGCTCTGCCACCATGTTCATTTCAACATCATCCCCAAAGTGGTTCTGTTTATACCTGAATATCATAGCATGTACAAATATGGTGAAAGCTGCAGAAAACATCTTCATAATAGTGCTCTGCTTGTTGTGCATGTCTGCACTCTGTATATTTATAAAGTAATACTTATTGAGAGCTCCAATGCACAAAACAAGGACACAAAAGTGTTTTTTGAAGCTAATTTACCTCTAACATGAGTTAAAATCAAAGCTAATGTTTAAAATGATCACAGGTTCAAACTCACTTTTAATGAAATTACCTTATTGACACTGAGAGATTTGGGATATTTCTTTACTTTCCATCTCAACAAAGGAGCTCTTTTCTTGGTCACATATTTGCAAACAGCAGTGGTTCTAGAGTCGGTTCCCTTATTGATCCACACGGCGACTAAAGGTGGTGGTTTGTTGTCTGACTGTGGTGTAATTAAAACCAAAGCAGAAAATGTGTTCCGCTGCTTATCTTGCTGCGAGAAAAGTCATTTGAAAAGATGTTATAGCTCAGTTTTGGCTGTGCAAGAAGGAAATTAGGACACAGCTTCAGGTTTTAATGCTACATGATAATAGTATCTCAACATATTTATGAATAAAAATGTAGTTTCCTTCTTATGTATACATAGATAAAAATGAAGAATCTAAACCATACACACATTTTAATCTTAAACACAAACTAATATTTAAGTTACATGTGGAGACTGTGTAAACCCCAGTGATTCTTCAGACTAGTTGTAATCGGTGTTCAGAGCAGAGCAGTCAGAGCAGGTGAAATGGATTTGCAGAACAAGAAAATTTAACAATTTTAGTAAAATATTACACAACTGTGATTTTTCTGCTCATGAGTCATGCAAGAAACTGTTCTAATTTTCTGCCACATGATTGGCTCGTCCACGGCAACAGATTTCATAACCCAGAAGTACACCCCTTTGGGCCTAATTTGAGCTTTTTTTGGTACTCATGGCTCAGTTTTGGTTAGCGCTGGGTTTGCCAGATGTAGTCCAGATATCAGTTGCCAACCTGGGCTTGGATTACGAGAAGTGCTGTGTGGGCTAAAAATGGTCCAAGTTTAAGGAGCTGGCCTGGGCACAGATTATAGCAACTCCCTTGTTGGCCAAACATGGTGGTCATGTGATGAAATCAAGGCCAGGTATGAGCCAAATAATACTGCAGATGTTGGCCATGCTTGGGCCAAACATTTGCTATCTGGGAAGGCTGACTAAGAAAACTGGCATGATACTATGCACCATGTGTCTTTATCACTCCCGGTTATCTCTGTATGAACCCATACACTGTACAAGCTTTGCAAACATTAAATGAGATAAAGCATCACTTTGTCTGATGTAGGGAAGCAAGTTGTAGGGAATTCATTGGTAATATTTTGAAAAAAACAAACTCTAGAGTTGCTTGGTAGCATCTCCTACCTTACATAAACAGCAATAGCAGTTATAACCGGGCAGGAATATACATGTTTTTCTGAATATTCATGCTTCTGTTTTTTTGTATTTTGGGCCTTTGCTGTAGAAACAAAACACAGGCAGATTGGGTAAAGTATCAACAGAAACACATGGGTTCATTTGGCAAAACAACTGTTGCCAAATAATACTACTTATTACTAAACATGGTACCTCAACACTATTTTTTTATATAATCCAACCATTACGGTTCTGTTGTGAACAGTTATTTATTTTTTAAATTGGAATTATTTCTTAAAATAACTTTACACTTTATTTTATTACCCTTCCAAAATGTGTTATTTTAATTTAATCTAATAATAGTTGTTGTTCCAAAACAGAGCATCAAATAAAACAGATTTCCTTTACTTTTATAAATGCCTAAATTCAACATTTGGGAAAATTCACTTTTTTTTTTATCATTGCTTTCATTGTCATGCTTACTCAGTTTTGCTGCAATGGTGTGTTTATATGCAAATTTATCGAGTGCCTGCATCCATTTATTAGAAAAGAGAAGTGCATGTTTATACATTTTCAAACTTAGCAAGTTTTATTAAAGATACCCACGGATGCATGGCTTTATGAACCTGGTTAAAACAAGGCGTGTGCACTTCTCTGTCTTGGCCCGCAACAGTTTTGGTCATAAAAAATATTCAATGCGTCTCAAAAGTGTTAGTTTTAAATGCAGTATAATCTATTACAGAAGGGTGGGGTTGCACTCTTCACTGTGATATTTAAACCAATATACTACAAAAACTGGCTTTGAAAAACAAGAAAAAAAACCTACAAAAAATAAGTTAATTTTCCCTAAAATAAGATAAAATTTCTTGTTCTGTTGGTAGATAATTTATCTTATTTCAAAGGACATTAACCTGTCAAGAATTCCTAAAACAAGTAAAAAAAAAATCTAGACCCCATCATCTAGACAATGAAAATCCCTTGGTTGGGTAAAAAAATAAATAAAGAAATAAAAAGGAATTTGACTTAAAATAACGTTTTCTGACCCACATGAATCTTAAGTCATACACAATTTACATACGCAAATATAGTGCAGGTAGAAAAGAAACCTCCAAATCAAATAGATTATTTCGATGCCACTAAGTCACCAACCCTCAGAATACTCACTGAAATATGCGAGTTATAACTAGCTCCAATTCTCTACTCTCTTCAAAAGCCATTGAAAAGAGTCAAAAAGTAGTAAGATCCAGAAAAAACCCTGCTTTGGGAATTTAATCCAGGATTTAAAGATATTTTCCCAGCTTTAAAATTGCTGAGTTCACAGTAAGAAGAATGCAGCTGCTATATGAGATGGGAAAACATTGGGTCCAATGGCTGTGAAAAAAATTAGCAGACCAGTACAAGCCCCGATTTGATGCACCGCATTACCTCTGACTGCATCTGAGTCACTCAGAAGCCCTGATACAAAACACACTGTCGCAGGCACATGTAACACACTATTAAAAGTACAGAAGAGCAAATGCACAACAAGCTTGCACACAAATACACATTGCAGGACATGCATTAATGAGCGTGCACACACGCAGACAACTGCACGCGCAGGCTTTTTTTTCATGGGCCATTTCATTTCACTTGATCTTGCGACACGGTGATGATCTCCATTTTGTCATTTTAAATTGTAATTGCCCTGAGTAGCCTGGAACGCTGTCAGAGAGGAAGGAGGGAGAGGAAGGAGGGCAGACCAGCGTGTAGAGAGAGAAGGATAAAAAAAAATGGGAGACAAATGAAGGAAGAAGATAAGAGCAATTCAAAGATAGAAGGAAGAAAGAAATGTCTTTGCTTATTGTTTCAAGGGATAGTACAGTAACGTGCCACTTCTTCTTTTATTGCTCAGCTTTGAGACTTAGATGATAAAATATCTGATTTTCATTTTCTCCACCTAACCCTCTATCATTCACTGATAGACCTCACATAATTATTCCTTAAACTCTCTTGGCTGTAATTACAATCCTCTAGAACAAAAAAAAAACCTTCAAGTTCATCATAATTCTGCTCCTCTGATGCTGCTGCACTGGATGCTCTCCTCTGGGAAATGAGGTCGCATATGAGACCAGACCTGTCCAACGACTGTGTCAAGGCCTTAAAAAGCTTTTCATATAGACATATATTCATTAGAGAGAAGTGTACTTCAGCTGGCTCTCTGCTTTAATTGAGACAATAATGTCATGAAAGCTCAGGCTCCCTTCATGTCTATTAACTACCAGGAAATGTGTTAAGGGAGCAGCACTTTACTTTAAAGGTCATGTATGTTATTCTTACAGCAGAAGACAGAAAGTATAATCCCTCAACAGAAGCCATACTACTGGAAATAAGATAAAACTAACAGAACTGAAGTAGTATCAGACTGTAAACTACCACAAGGTCCATTTGTCACACATACAATAAAATACTTTACAAATTGCTGGTTAACTGTGAGATAAGAATAGACACTCAGAGCCAGGTTTGAAGTGGACGATAAAAAGATTCGGTTCAAGTATAGTTGCGTGAAACACACTTAAGAAATATACCTTTTAAAAAGGTTGGGTTTAATCAATTGGTGAGATAACAAAGTTAAGGACTGAGGGTGTAAAAAGCAAAAGCTGCATCTAACGTCATAAATGGCCCCTTTGCTACAAGAAAAGGATGTAACTCTCTTCCCATTTGGAAGACTTGTTTGAGAAATGCATATTTTGGGATTTCATGGACGTCTAGGAGAGAACGCTTTTTAAAGTCATGTGAAACTGACCACAGTGATACCAACAAGCAAGTGAAGACAGCTCATTTGTTGTCCTTGATTATTAAAAGGTTTTATTCAGGAAATCTGTCCAACAGGTTCAGAAGCCCAAAAGAACAATGATCCCAACAACCTTAAGGTACTACACAATTTTGCCATGTTTTCATCCCGTTTCTTCTCTGAGCTTTTTCCAGTCAGTAAAAGTTAATCTAGTGTAATTATTTTCTCTTTCTTGTCCTCATTTCCTCTGACAAAAGTCTTGTGGAATTCATTGCTAACCACAGTTAACTCAAAATGGCCACAGATTTCATCATTTATGCACAATTCTTTATTATATCTTGGGAATTTTTTACAATTTCATTTAGATATTCTGCATATCTGTTTATTTCCCCAAGAAGACGACCTGTATCAAGTTTTATGATATTTGGATTTATGGATCCCCCACCAGGTGGTGCAAAGATGCAAAAAAAAAAGAAAAAAAATCATATTTTTGGCTATTTGTTTGGAACTATTTGTCTCATTTACCTCAAATCAAGTGCAAATAAAAGGTCTGATGTCATACCGGGCTGGTTTAAAGTTTCAACACCTGGTGGAGCTTTATGACTGAACATGTGCAGTGTTATATTATTGTATTGTGTCTATTAGAGGATTGGGAAATAGAAGGATTTTTGCCGCTCGGGGATATACCTCTAGCATTCGCTTCTGACTCAAAAATGTGCAAAATAAATTACATTAAGTTCAGAAACTTGTATAAGGTTAAATTAAATGTGAAAAATGACATTGTGAGCTTGATCAATTGAGTTCCTGCATAAAATATTTGGCCAAAGAACTAGGAGGGGGGTGGGGTGGGGGTCGCATTGCTATCTGAAACTGTGATAACAATTCCTGCCCAAATACAAAAGAAAATGAATCTGGCACAAAATATCATGTAGCATACTATATAGAGAAAACAAATAAGAACAACTACACAATATCAAAAGGAGAGAGGAAAACATAAGTTGTGCAAGTGTGAATCATAGAAGCAAGTTTTATAGAGCGTGGAGATTACCAGAGTGGTTGATCTAAAATTGCTGCCACTCTTCCCCTCATGTCTTGCTGTTTCCTCCGTAATGGTTGTTTAGGAGTTTAATGGCCCTGTTGACTGATTTGCAACAGTGAAATGTTGAGCTTTTGATCATTACAGTATGTGTGTGCAAGACCACATTGTACAACATCAACTTCACTAAAGTGGAATGAAACTGCTAATTATATGAAACTGACAAAAACATCTTTAATTCAAGGATATTAGAAAAAGAGATGGATCACGCCTAAAGTATTTCCTTTCATCTTGCTTTCCACCATAAACACTCTTTCATCTCCTGATTTTTTTTGTACACTACAATTTCCAACATTTTTGTAAATCACGTTGTGTCAGTGTTTATTTCTCCATCTTGATCATAGAAAATCCCTGGAGGGTGGATTGTGCCTGGAATGAGTATACATTGAAACACCTGCAGTGGAATTGCCCTTAGAAAAAAAGAAAGTGATGTCTCGAGTGTCTCCCAAATGATCGATCATGTCAGATCAAAACAAAAGAACAACAGAAACAACACATTTGACTCTTTTGAGAGAAATATTTGAAGCATATTGAATAACGTTTCATAGGTGAATAATGAGTAAAATGTGTTACAGCTTGTCAATCTGAACAAAATATAAAATCATTCTTTGTGTGAATTTAATAATAAAAACGTGGTTCAAGGACTTTAAAAGGAGTATAAAAATAAAAATATTTCATGTTAATAACAAACCATTTAAAGCATTTAATTGCCAGGCTAATCCATGAATATTCTTACTGTTGGTTCAGATTACTATCAGTAGAGGAATGTAGGTCATCTCATACTGGAGGGGGAGTGAAGAACGTAAACAAAAAGGATTTTAGGAAAGCATTTATGCAAATATATGCATCATTTTTTGTCTTACCAGAGCAAATGCTTGATGATTTATGTGCTGATAAGCCTCGTCAAGAAGGTACCAGTGTGATTTCTTATAAATTGATGTTAACAGATGGTAAAGTTGCAACCTGAACCCTCCGCCATTTAGTATGATTTATTTATTTATTTAAAAAAATAAAAGGTTCATCTTTCAAGCACCAAAAAATGAAGTCAAAATGATTTATTTGCTTGAAATCCTTGTTTTGTTAAAGAAATGTGTCGTCATTGGATTCAAGTTTCTCATCTGGCAAACGAGGAAATTCTTCATCATTTTTAATAAATAGTTGCTCTTTCCTCAAATAGTAGAAACATATTGATCAATGTCACTGCAGCAGTGATCAGAAGTAGCACATTTCCTGTGTGCAATAAAATCAAATTAAACGCAAGAGGCAGTTCATTAAATGGTGGCATTAATGCATCTGTCTGGTGTGACTAATGAGGCTGCAGACAAACACTTTATAAGGCTAACATTGTCGAGGAGCTTTTCATTACTACTTTCATACCAAGGTCAGATCACAGTAAAGACAGAACAATCCCATACAGCAGAAGCAGCAGGTGTCCTGTTGCTTGGTTATCATATTGCAAAGTCAATCTTAATCTTATAATGCTGTATACACCAAATATAACATGAAGACAGTCAATGTGTGATGCTCTTCTTACATAAATATGAAAGTCATCAATGTTTGTCTCCTAAGCAGCAGTCAAAATGCCACAACTACAGAAATGGATTTCTGACATTATATGTTTAGTAGTTTTTTTTATAAGTTACACAACAGCTGTCTTCCATGTTTAGTACTTTTACCAACAGAACTTCAGGGAGTGTACACATATGGTTGTAATGAATGTTACAGGCAGACAGGAGTTCTGCAGTAATTAACTCGTGCTGTAGATTATGCTGAGCTTACAATTACAATGAATCACTTGTCTCATATATAT
>JBAMHX010000021.1:4797795-4812921 GCA_037177515.1 Pseudomugil tenellus
TTAAACAAAGCTCCCCTATCTGACTGGGCAGAATAGTTCCAGACTTCTGTGTGACGACAGATCTCTGGAGAGATTCTACCCAGGTTATAACCTTGTACCATGTACGTATGTCTTAATGTTTTGTCCCTTCATGTTTTAATGTTTAATGTATATTCAACTTATTTTATTCTTCATTATTAAATTTATATTCTTCTCAATCTAAAGAAAACAGTGTCCTCGCCCTTGACAGGAATAACGGTTGTCTACAATAATAAGGGAGAAAAAGCCACCACACCACTAAGACACATCATAGCCTGAGCAGGAACAATGAGAGCATGAAAACTGGATTAAATTAGTGAAGAGTAAAGCTAAAATGTGGGACCTCTGCATATCTGGCAACATATCAGCAAAGCTTGCAGTGCTTTGGGTAAGTATGAGGGCAAACCCACACACAAAGAAAACAAAAGTTTCAAAACTAACTACATGTACAGTCAGTGAATGTTTTGTAAAACGATTTAGTGCAAAGCTACAGACATACAGAACCCAGGGTCAGGGCCGATGCATGTTTTATTATTTACCTGCAAACCACAGACAGCTGGGATTAATGCACCAATACACCGCTCTATCCGGTACTGTGCTTTTCCTTTTCCCACCGCTGTGCTCAAACTCCACCAGCGTATTTAAGCTTAATCCTCGGCACCAACAACATTACCCTGCATGACAATGTCAATTTCACAATTCAGCGGTCTGAATTTTTTTGCCAAATTGTTACCAATACGTGCTGCTTTCTTCAATTAGAGTAATCTCTGTTCTGTTTCCCCCTTTTTTTTCTTTCTAGCTAATCTGACATCTGCCAATCAGGGTGTGCATGGACATGCCCCCAGCAAAATGCTGCCCATATCCCTGTGCTATTTACAGCCAATACACTTTATGTGATCTATGTTTGGTTTGACAAGCCATTGTTCTGTCTGCAGTGTTACAAACTTAGCATGTAGATTTATTTCTACTTTATTTGCTCTAAACTGTGATTAGTCTCAACCAATATTTCAACCTGTTAAATAGATCTCATTTTATAGTTAAGATTGAAAAATCTTAACTAAAAAAATCATTTTTATGCATATAAAAAACCTATTAAGTTTTTAAAAGAATCGCAAGGGTTTTTATTTTTATTTTAAACCTATAAATGTGCTTTAGGTGTGAATAGGTCGACTGCTGACAAACCTCACATAATGATTTCAGGTCTCGATACTGCTGGTGAGCAAAATTCCTGAGCCCATTTTACTCAAATGCCATCTTTCATCTCATGTGACGGGGTGACAAGGTGTGCAGTGGTACATGACAGTGTCACAGCTGAGAGAGCAAGCAGACTGGAGGTGAGCGAGTTTTCTGCGCTATACCTGCGGATTCCAGGGGGCCGGGATGCATTGTGACATGGCTGCAAGACCTGATCACATCCAGTCGAGACAACGCTTGCCAGGTGCTCTGCACAACCTTTCAGAACTGTTCCAGAAGTAGCTCTCCGCTTCACTTAACATACACATTGCTCTGTTTTTTGACAGAAAACATGTCAAGCTGCACAGCAAATAAGCTGGGCTGTACAAGACCAGCGCAGTGATGCCAATTTTTAACATCCAACCTGCATCTGATCACATGTGTAAAAATAAAGAAAACTATTGCAATCCAGACAGAATTTAAAAAATATTTGGATTAATGTGATTAGAATAGATTAAAATAGAATGTATCTCAATGGACTTGCATTGAACTTGTCTCCTCTTTTTTTTTTTTTAAAGAAACGTTAATTATTGTGAAATAGTGAAATTTAATTTCACTCAAATGAAACTGGGGAATTAACCAGTCAAAGATGATTTGCCCTGCACAGGAAACGAACACCACAGGCCCTTTTCAGAGCAGTGTAGTGTTCATTGCAAGCACTTGTACGAGTTAGAGGAGAAACTTATGTTTTAGATCTCTTGAAGGAATAAAGTATATTTAAATATGATCTGTTCCATCTTATAAAAACAAATGTTCAATCTGGACGTATACAGAGCGAAGGCAGTCTCAATACTTAAAGATTTGCATATGTACAGAAAGAAGCTTGACCATCCTCCAGTTGGGTTAAACACAATATAGAATACAAAGAACTGCTTCCTTCCTTCTTCCTGTAGACTGCAGTACAAAACAGAACTTCCAATAATGCATGTCAACATATTAAATACCTTAACAGGATGAATAATCTTCAGCATCTGCTGCAGCAGAAACCATTAAATTAATATTCATCCCACTTACACAAAATCTCACATCATCTGTGGGTGAGATAATTAGCTCCAGTAGTCCGGCAGCCTACTTAAGGCGAGCTTATGAGAATATGCAGAAAAAAACTGAATGCAGTTTAATGATCAAATAACCTCCAGACCTTTAGTCTATCAAGCATGACTTCTAAAGCTGGCCTTTCTATTTTGTGGAAACTGAATCAGCTCCACACAGTGGGTGCACAAACGGTTGCTACGGAAACAAAGATGATTGTTATGAAACTTATTTGCAAGTCACAATCTCTACATTTTTGTGCATCTGTGGGTATGAAATAAAAAAGTTGAGATCCATCTGATATCTCTGTAATTGAGCAAAAAGGACATAAGAAGCGAATTATGATGCCTAGGAGGTCCTCTGCTCCCATTCAACGTGTATCATACAGCCCGCAGATCAAATGAATGTAAATTCAATAAGACCCAGGCTCCTTCCCAAATGCTTTGCACTAGTGAGCTGTGATATCACACCATATTCCAAGCAAACCCTGGTATTGCTCTCCCCCTACAATTTCAGCCAATCAAAACAACGGAAAGGTCATTTGTTGATTTCCAATACAACAATGCAATATTTGTATATTCTTAGGTAAATTAATTTACAAACAAATTCTACAGATGCAGCATTTTTGAGACTGAGAATAAAATTATTTAGTAATAATTTCATTAAATAAAAGTGGTGAAAGTTGTTGGCTTGCCAGCGCCTTTTTTATGCCTTCCCCCCCGGTCTATACTAGTAGCATTTAAATAGGAAGGAGTGAATGACTTTGTTTCAGGCTGTTATTATGCAGGCAGCTGAGATACGCTCTCTTTGTCCCATGAAAACTATTAGATTAATTAATGGGTGAACATATTTTCCTCTCCCCTCCATCCCTACAATCAGCTATCGAGGTCCATTCTCTGCTCAGTGAGCCGATTCTTTCTCTTCATCGCGACAAGCCTTTACTCTCCCTCTTTTTGTGCAGAATAAGACCTGCAGCTAATTCTGATTTTCTTGATAGATTTGTGTAATTCCAATGACTGCAGCCTAATGAGCATCAGCTATAATCAAAAATGGGGAGAAAAAGGCAGAAATAAAAGGGCAGAGTTTTCAAACTCATCCTTGCCTTGGGAATATTTCACAAAAGAATCTCCTGCTTATCATTTTTTTTTACCTCCCAGAGATGTGGAAGTGACTAGTTATGCAGAATGTACAGCAGACCATGCATCACCCATCCCTGCATGTTGATGGCTGGTGAAAAACAGGAGTGTTTACTGAGTAGGGAAGCCATTTAACATGGTAAATATGTACATCCCAGGCAAGTGAAGGGTTGATGGTTTTGCAGCTGTGACATCTGATATACGGCTGCACGCACGGAGAGGGCTGATCAAGGCCACCTCTATCACTCAACCAGATAATCTTTGCACCCAGGAAAACAAATGATGGTTGCTAGCTAGCCTCAATAGCCTGTCTCACATCTTCATCTTGTTCATTTACTGTGAGGCTATTGTAATTCTCCTATCATAGGTGTCCTCTGATTTCCGCTTACCCCACAATATTGGATGTTATTAAAGTTTGATGAAATGTTCCCAAATGATTTTCATTTATGCATTTCCTGCTTTTTAAATCACTGGGAAAAAATATTTAACTGTTTTATATTTGGAAGGCAGCAGAAGCATAGTGAGATGCGTGAGTGTGAGCATGTCCCTGCATGAAGCTTATCAGAGTCGTTTTGTGCATTGGATGTTAAAATTGTGCCACAGAGACATTAAGTGTCGAAGAGGGCGAGACAGTGATTTAGGAAGACGCATCTCGAAAAGCAGAGAACATGAGGGGGTCAAGAATAGTTCCCTAGGGCAATTTATAAGCCTCTGTTATGGTTGGGAAATGAGAGCAGAGGAGTAAATTGCCGGTTGATGGACCTGAAGAAAAGAGAAAGCCTCATATTCTGTTTATACGCAGACAAACACACAACCCCGAGTCTGCTCCTCCAGTTGGGTAAACAGAGACTGACATGAGCAAGTAGATTGAGACGGATAGAGCAAAGCCGGCCCTGACCAGGGCAGCTCCATGTCCGTTCCCAGATATACAGCAGGTTGGTGGCTTTGATATTCATAAGGTGCTTCAAGGGTCCGAGATGGGATCTGAGACACAACAGTTTTTCTTTTCTCTCTGACTCTGGTGCATCTCTTTGGGCAAGCGACAATGTTTAAGGAGTTACTTTCATAATGGGATGTGGGTTTGCAGTTATCGAGTCCTATTATCGGTGGAAATATAGAAATGTCTGAAAATGCACGTCTATTTGCTTTCAAACTTTTGTTTTTGGCTTCTTTGCGTGGACTAAAAAAATTCTGCATTTACTGAACACAGAATCGACGTTAAAATCCAGTTGTGTCAATTAAATTAAATTAATTAAAATGTCAAAGTAAATGTTTACTTCTGTGTTTTGACTGGTTTTCTTTAGATTTCACCCCTTATTTAACTCTACAGAACAATAACTGAATGATATTGAATGACAGATAAGGTCTGCTGACTCTTAAAGAACAAACCAGTATCACAAACCAGCAGCTAAGGGAAAACCCTTTGCTGGTTTCTTCAATACTTTTTGAGCATATATGGGACACGCCTCTAAGATCATATCCAATAGGTTTATTACTCTCCACTAGACAAAGTTGACATATGAAACCAGGAGACTGAATAAATAATATAAGAAAATTGTTTGTAAATGAAGAAATTATGGAAGTTGAAGTGTTTTAATTTAAGGGTTGTATAGGTGGTGTTGTCAGTGCTTGGCCAGTTGATTGTGGATAAAAATACAAGAGCTGAAGACACAAAAGCAGACAGAGATATTCATCACATCAGAATAATGCTGATAACTCTGTAGCTGTTAGGAAATGAAAATCAGTTGGTGTTCTCCTGAAAGCAAGCTGAAGCTGAAGAATGGAAACGTGTTTTATATAATTTTATATAATCTATAGTGTCCCTGGTGCAACACTATAGATTCTGTTAAAAGGAACAGTATGTAAAAATGACTTATATCTAGAGACAATAGGAATTATTTCAAGGTCCAGAACAGGTAGGTATTTTGGTGCCTTTAAGATATCACTTATCCAAAAAGGTGCTAGCTAGCAACTGTCAAAGCCTGAACTGTTGTAAAGCTCAGAGCTTCCATTCAGAGGCAACATCAGAAAAATAGTGGCCCAAATATAGCAGCTGCTATGCATCTGGACCCACAACCAGCAGATGTAAATTATTTTTTAATGAAAATATAGTATTTATCATATATTCATTAATTATTATTGTTATCACTATAATTGAGTTTTGTAAAGTGATTTGATACCAATAGATCCCCTATGTAATGACATATCTGTCTCTGATCTCTGACTTTGTTACACACTGTACCTTTAAAAGCTTTTTAAACGTGCTAAAATGACTCTATAATAAAAGTATATAAAAATTTAACATGATCCTAGTATCACACACGCTACTGCAAACTCCGCAGTGTGTGAAATTGTACCCTAATGAAGTTTATTCTACTGATTTTGTTTTTTGTCTAATTTGTTTTATTTTGTTCAAAATAAAGAATTAGTTAATGATATCTCTTTTTAGTAAAAGTTACCACTATGCATCAGACCTGTGCACTATGTCTATATTGTATCATTTATTTAGTTATTATTGTATTTTTAGCTTTTTCTTCATTGAAATCTTTATCTCAACTTCCAGTTATTCTTCTACAAGCCTCGCTCCTCTGCCAACTAAGTAAATAAAGCAGTTTTATCATTACTGCACATATTTCTAAAGATATCTGAAACAGACATTAAAACGGCTAAAGGCAGCAGCCATTTCCTGCCATTTTTCTAGCCTGGAAACTTGCAAAAGTACTGCAGTACGTTAGGAAATCAATAGCTAACAGAGTCAAAACAAATCACTGGTGGTGATGCAGTACATGAGTAATGCAGAGTTTGTGTAGTATATGTTTATTTTTTTATTGTTTATCTAGTTCATCCTGAATTAGACATCACATAACCACTGCATTTTCCACCGTGGCGAGTGCTTGTTTTTACAGGGCTCCTCGTTCATAATGAGTTGATGATGAGGGAAAAACAGAACGTGAAAAGTAAAAGGTTCAACTGGGAAAAAGAAACAGTGCAAGTCAGACAGAAACTTTTCGTGTCATTTGATCGACCATGGGGCTAGAAGGAAACTTTGATCAGAAATATTTTCTCCAGTCCATTTGGAGCCCAGTCTGTTGTATGAGTGTGTGTCTGTGTGTGTTCATTTTTCCATAAAGTAATGTGGAGGACATAAGCAGGTCACACAGACACATGCCTCATTCCACTTGCAGCAGACCCAAAGGATTAATTTAACGAGCTGTCGGACGCTTGTCCTATGTGGCCCTCGTTAAGACCAGCACGCAGAATCTCCATTTGACTGCTGCCTGCCGTGACTAATTGACTTATTTTGCAGGCCTAAGCAGTACTGAAAGCTCTCATATTTCATATTTATCTCTTTCTGGAGCAACGTCAGGAAACTTCAGAAAGAGCAAGACTTTGATTCTCTGATATTTAAAGGAGGATGCACAGTGACAGATAATTGCTATGACTGTATGGAAAATAAACCAAACCAATAAACCAAATATATTTTATTAATATTTAAAGCAGAATTAGCTTTTCTGGTAATAAACCATCTCGGAAGATGTCTACTGTTTCTTTCATCCACCTCCAGATTGTATTTTATCAACATTAAACAGGTTAAAAACTGCTTTCAGCCCAGGAACAGAAACGACTGCATCATTCAGATTTTACCTTATATACGACTAACACTCAGACAAATTTACTTCTTTTTTCCCCACAGTTAACTTACTGCAAATATCAGTCTAATATCCTCCTCATATTATCCCAGCAGAGTATATACATTCATGCTTAAATTGTCAAGACATCTGGAAGTCCCCTGGCCATGCAATCAGGCTTATAAAATGTTATCTTACTGACTCAAGTGCTGCTTCAATTTTCCATCTTTCATGAGAAAAAGCCATCTTTAAAAATAGGAGTGAAATGTAGCCCTTATACATTGACTTTATTTGGATATGAAACTTTAAAGTCATCTTTATAATCAGGTGAAAAAAGTGTGTCATTCAGTGGCGGCCGCCTGCTCTCATCCACTTAAAACAAACACACATCACCTCCAGTGGCATATTATCTTTTTATCTTTCTCATGCAAAAGCAGACAAAATGTCTGTGGCCACTGCAACCTTGCTGCTCTGCAGTTCAGTCACAAATGGACCAATACATTTGAGTTAGCTGGTGGCGCATCGCAACAATGGATCCGGGACTGTGTTTTATTAGATCAGTATTGTGTCCGAGAGCATAAAATCTGACAAGTAAATGGAAAAACATGGATCACGTCTAAGAAAAAAAAATCAATACAGAAGACAAGGATGTAGTGGCAAGTGTTGTTTGAATGCAGTTGGCTTTTTGTCTCATCTGTTGGCAGATTATCAAAACACATATGTTGCTTTAATAGAGCCATAACCCTAAGAGAAACACAGCACACACACACACACACACGTCACAGAAACGTAAGTGATGCCTTGTTTTCTCCTTGATTCTAATAAACGTACATCCATTATTTCTGCTGTAGCTTCTCCTTCAAGTTAGCAAAGAAGGTACAATGATTGACAGTTTGATTAGATGCAAGCTTCTCCGTTCTCCCCACAGTGCAGACAGATGTGGTCCATATGCAAGCCAATCAGGAAAAACAGTGAGTGGAGAGCAGAAGCACTATCTGCACACCCACTCATATACTGAACTGACCGTGAGACAAAGGATTGGAGGAGATGAAGAAAAAGAGTGGGAAGCAAGGTGATTACAGAGTCTGAGGTGAAGTATGAAGGTTAGGGAAGAAAGAAGCTGTAAATAAGGAAAGAGAAGCAGATGACACAAAATCGACTGATAAACAACAGCTATGGTAAGGAAAATGAGATTAGTTCAGCAGAAGAAATTCATGGACCGTGATGTTAAAGAGGATGAAGTAGGAAAAAAGTTTTCATTCTTTAGTTAAAACCATTAGTTTTCTTACAATACTCCTCTCTTATTTATGTCCGCCCGTTTGCCTCAACTTTTCCAACAACAGTAAAAATAAAATATGTATATGTAATGATAACCATTTGATGCAAGACTGGTCTTATTTATCTGGAAGGATGTTGGGAAGAGAATGAGATAATTAGATCCATTGAAAGGGATTTTGTTTGCAGAATTACTGGGATTCTCCTCCAGAAGGAGGAGCATTATTACTGCCAAGTTTTTGTTTGAGCCCTGCTCTGTCCTTCTCAGTCAACAGGACAGCATAAACAGCAAAACAAAGCTTGCAATATTCATTTGGCAATATTTCTTTCCACCCTATTGAAGCTTTGCTGGTTATGGTTTCAGCTTTTCATGCTGAAACACGTCAGTACATGACAGAAGAACACATGTTGTGCATCTATCAGCCACTCCAACTCTGGGATACCTTACCTCTAAAATATTTATGCCAACATCAGTGTTTCCTTTTTTTATTTTTACAAGCACAGGGAGAAACATGGGGAACCTCCATATTTTTATGTAGAGCATGTGCAATAAAAATATGTTGATAAACTTAAAGAAACTCAAATGGGAAGATAAAGAAATGTCTTCTCAGCCACTAAATCCTTTATGACAGCATTAATTATCTCTCACACACAGAATGAGGTGATGTGAGAAAGCAGTCAGCATCTCGTCACCTTTGGGGTAAAGATATTGAGATATTTGCTTAAAGTCAGATACAACTTGATAGTTTTATAACTTTTCTTCATAAAGAAATTTTTACAATTTTTTCAATAATTCAATCAATTATGACCAAAATATGGCCATTATGTTTGATATGAGCATTTCTTGCACCTACACATATAAGCTATTAGAGGTACACATGTATTTAGAGAGATTACATACAATTTAACTAGATATGAATACATCTGCCATTCGTGTCTTCAGACTTCGAGGATAACTATGAATAAAAGCTGATGATGTTGGGTGGAAAAGAAATTTTTTTAAATAGTTGCAAATGTCCCACGAGCATGACTGCATTACATGAAATCACACCTTAAATAATGGTCTCAATCTTTTTCGATTTATAAGCACATTTTTGAATACAATTATTCAGAAATGTTAAAATTTTGGCTAAAAAAAAATAAATGGAATAAATGCGTGGACGGCAAAATATTCGGAGAAGTGACAAATCTTCCCTCAAAAGGACGTCCATACCATAAACAATCACTATAGCATTAACAATGTTAGCACACACTGCTAAGCTAACATTCTGCAAGCAGGGAACCAAGAACACGCTGTGAAGCCAAACATGCTACAACGTGTTGCACAGAAAAAGATTTGGGTTTAACAAACAGAAAAGCAAAGATTCTTCAGAAAAACAACCATTCTTCTACAACAGCTGTCTTTTATTGCAGATTCTGCAACATAAAATGTCTTTAGTGAGAAGTTGTTGCACATCTGAAGACAAAAGCAGCTGAAATGCATTTAACCCTTTGATGCATCGTTAGTGGGTGTTGACAAACTTGTAAGATAGATTTTAAAAAATTATTTATGCATCAGAATTATGAATGTTCTAAAATTTCAGCATTCCTTGTTGACATAAGCACACTGGGAGATTATTCCACCACTTGGGAGAGTGATGCTGTAACTTGTTCAAACAGCAAGTGCACATCATCTGCAGCATTTGCAGATACTGTGGTTGTTTTTTTTATTCCATTGTGGTGATTTGACTCACCTGTTTTCACATTTCAGGTATTCTCTGGTGGGGACTTGTAACACTTTTTGTAAAAATTAATTCAGAACTTTCATTTCTGTTTCACAACAAAACAGCTTAACTTCAATGCCAAACGTTGGGAAAATGTCATGCATGGCCCCAGTGGGTGATGTTTTTGACAGTTGTTACACAATTTTCTTCTTCTCTTATCTGGGTTGAACAGAAGAAACATCATACTCATCTTAAAAACACATCAGTAAAGTTGATAGCGTACATGATGGAAAGCTGAAATTAGTCAAAACTGTATTACATTTACAGTGACATGGAAAAATTCACACAAGTGTGCCAAATTCTAAAAGACTGGCTAAATTTGCATCGATAGTTGCGATATTACCATTACAGTAATACTCAGAAGGCCTACATACTTTATCAGTCATCTACAGTTTGCTAATATCCTGACTATCTAAGAGGACATGAGTAATTTAAAAGAATTTCAGATCAGGTAATTTAGTTTTAAATTTTCTAAAAGTTTTATTTTTTTACAAAATATATTGAGTCTGCAATGAATGATAAAGTTGAAAAAAATACAAGGCCTATGCTGTCGGAAGCAACAGCTAGGGGTTTATCCCCGAACACCCCCAATCCTCCTAGTCCCCAATCTTTGAATAGACACAATACAATAATATAAAGACGCACATGTTCAGTCACAAAGCTCCACCTGGTGTGGAAACTTTGAACCAATCCGATATGACGTCAGAACAGGATGAATCCTGAGGTCACAACCTTTAATTTGCACTTGATTTGAGGTTAATGAGACAAATAGTTCCACAGATATAGTCCAAAAATTTTGTGCATAAATATCAAAATCAAATTGTAAAATTGTTTGAGTTATTGCCCTCACACAAAGGATATCCAACGCCGGCAGTGGTCGGTGGGAAACCCTAATACTGGTGAATATCTTTATCATCAACAGTGATATAAACAGCCAAATACTTCACGTTATTGCACTGGCTCTTTAAATCTATTTTCTCTCTTTCAGTAATTTCCCTATACATCCTTGCTGTGATCTCATATCATCAATCCATCCTTCGAAGTGTTTTCTCCATCTGTTTGTGAGCCACTCTGTCGCTTTAACCCATCTTCCTCCTCCTTTCAGTCCTCTTTTCAGCTCCTCTTTTGCCATCTTTAAGCTCTGACTTGTGATTCTAGTGTATGTCCCCTCGGACTGAAGCAGATGCTGCCTTTGCTCCGGGAGGAGAAGCTCATTTAGGCTCTTCTCTCAAGGGAGAACAATGCTCCTATGTGTGTGTGTGTGGATAGATGTGAATTGCAGACTGTTAAAACAAGGAAACATCAGAATAGTTCTAATGCAAGAGGTACAAATGTCATTTTCATTTCTGCAGGAAACATGCTCATGAGGAAGACATGTCAGTTTAAACACTTGACAAAAGAGAAATGTAGAGAAAAACTTGAAAGACTGAAACTAGAAAGAGACTAGCAGAGGTTAGTAAAGGATTGCACTCCCAAGCATGTTGACAGTGAGCCTGACAGTTCATTAATCCAGCCAAATCCCTCCAAAGTTACTCAAGTGTGGATTCTATTTTCAAATTTCCTATTAGTTCCTCTTTATGGATTAAGGACTGCAGTTCACGAGTGAGTGCCCAGCCCCAGCCATGGCCCAGCACATATAATTGGCTTGTAATGGATTTGGGGTCGTCTTTGCATCACTGATACGGATAGATTCAAAGCAAAACGGCTGCTTTCCAGTCTCTTTCCGCACACAGCCCATGTAGAGGCCTCTGGTTTTGTATAATTCCTTTCTTCGCAGCACATTGTCATTTCTATTTCCATGTGTAGCTGCGCATCCTTAGCTGGAGGACTGTGGCAGGGGAACGTGACGTGGCTGGAGATGAAACATGTCAGGTGTCATGCAGCCTTAGGGCCCCTGTCACAATGGAGACCCCTGATTCATATTCGGAAACCCCTTCTCCACCCATCTCTAACTTCATCTTTCCTTTTCGCTCCAATCTCTGAGTTTTTGCTGTTTTGAGCTTGCTTACTCTTTCTTGCTAATTCGACTCGCTCCAGCCCAGAACATATTTTCTGTGCATAATATGCTTTCAGCACCATAAAATGCGTACAAACAGAAATGATTATACAACCAAACTGATGGACCATATTGATTTTCTGTCGTAATTGTATGTTACACTGAATGTTATAAATGTAAATGAGCCCAACAGAAAAACAGTTTTGTTGTCAGGCATTCTTCTTAGATGTATTGTAGTTAAAACCTCTGTACTGTAGTTCATCCTCATTATTTACATCGTGAAATTGGTTTGATTGTATTTTATTAATCAGTATATTTTAACATTTATTTTCCGAAAGCACTAAAATGTAAATCATAGTACATCATGAAAGCTTAATTCACAGCTTTGATTTTGATTAAATAAAGGGAATATTTTGTTAATAACCCAAAAGAGAATCACTGCCCCTTAAATTGATTTCAGCAAGATAAATTTGACAAATTGATTTGCTGCTAAACAATTGCAATGAGTAGATATTTACAAAAATATAAAATTCAGAAGTAATAAATCTATTTAAAAGTGGCTTAAATTTAATTTCTTGTTAGTTTAAATAAAGTTAAGATGGTTTTAGAAGGAGGGGATTCATCAACGTACGTAAAATGGTTAATTTGCACATCTAAGGGATTAAATTAATGCTGAATAACACATACAAGTTGTGGAGTAAGACGTGGTGTCAAACAGAAAATGGGATATTTAAAAAGAAAGCCACTGTAATTTCAGAGAAACTCCACACACTGGGCATATTGTAACAGAAAAGAGTCTGGTGCTCAATTCTTCTGCCTACAGTGCAAATCTGTTGCCTGCTGAAAACATGTGGTGCCTTGTGCAGAGGAAAATAAACAAAGAGTGGCTCCAAAATGTTGAGGATCTGAATTCTTATCTATTCTGAATGAAGTAAAAATGGGACAATAAGTGTTACGGAAAAATAAAAGGATGCAGAGAAACAACAAAATTGCACCTGTGACGCGATTACACTGAAATGTGCAGTGTGTCAAATTCAACATAAGTTATCTTTATTTTTTTTATTTGTATGTAAACTGCTATCTGTAATAAGAAATAAAAATTGAGCTGAATTCACATTTTACTCCAACTTCATTGGATCAGGATGTGAAAAATTCAGAAAGTTTAACTGTGTATTTGATTACTACATATATTATCACCTTCCATTACATAATTGAATGAAATCATTATTATAATAATATATATATATATATAATGTCCTTTAGGGAGCATAGTTTACAGACTGGAACAGACAAAAGACCAGTCATAAACAGAGACACACTACAACTCACTCTGTATTACACTTACATACACAACAGAGTAGAAAAATTCTAATCAACAAGGTTGGAGCCTGCCATCGCACAGCCCGATGGTCCCTAGCCAATTATCACATTATAATGAGCTGGTCAACTACAGATGCTTGCTTACATTCATTTAGGATGCACTGTTGGAGTGGGAAACAGCAGCGGTGCGTATGTCTGAGTGTGTGTGTGCTGCATATGCAAATTTTTGCATTTTAAAATTTACCAATATGGATACAGGCTGCAGATATGAGTAAAGACACAATGCTGCAGTGGAGAATGTGTTTGCTCGCATGTTTGTGACAGCAATGCATATGTGGATAACCAGCTTTATAAACATATTAGTTATAAAAGTAGTATTTTAATTATGGTAGTTAATATTCAAAGTGGATCTAATTGCTTCCACATGCAGCCATAGTTTGCAATTAAGGTTTCATCATGATAAAATGTTTAAAGGACACAAGTGAAGATTCATTGTAGATCGTTATGAGCTGCTCTGCTATACAATTAGCTAGAGGCACATTTGTAAAATATATCATATAGTGGTATTAAATTATGTTGTTTTAATCTGTAATATTTAAATAAGTGTGTACTAATCAAAATCTATCAAGTCTAGTACATGCAAAAGTTTTTTACTTTAATTTTTAATGCGCCTAATGCATTAAATCTTTTATTATTAAAATAGTTATTGATCTTTGAAAGATACGCAATGCACTTAAAAGTAAGACATTAGATAAACACCATTAATACGATGCAGAGCCACGATAGCAATCTATGGAAATTTAGCATGTGTTACATATCAGAGATAAGCAAAGTGTAAGCTTCAAAGTCATGGAAGTTGATGACAACGCTGTTAACAGTGCTTGAAAAAGTCATATACAGAAGATCCATAAAGAAAGCATGCTCAATATTAATATATCTTTAGATGCAATGAACTTAATGTGCAGAATGTTAATGTAGGCACTCTATACTAACACTTTTAGAAATCAATCTAGCAAAACAAAGCCTACATCATAATGTACACACTGTTGTCTTGGTTTACTTTACTATAAAGTAGAAATGCTAACCCGTTCACGCAGCTGATGGAGCGTCGAGTTTACCCACAGAAACATGTTCTGCCTATAAAATTAGGATAGATTTCTATCAGTGTTTAGAGAAGCAACTACAACCCTTCAGTTCACTGACCAGAATGAGCCCAATACGCATCCACCTTTACAGAACTCACACAGGAGCAGAGAAGAGAAGGGGGAAAGATAGTGGATGAACCACCTTGTGTTGGCAGCAAAACGTTATCAAGGTCACCACAAAATTCCATTTTTATTCCCAGTATTTGAAGACAAACAGCAACTAACCACCAAATCAGGGACTAATAGTGTTTTCATTTATTCAAAGTCATTTTACTTGATGCTGGTGTAGTCAATATAGTTTTACTTTCACTTCATTTTTTTTAAGTTTATCCACCAAGCTTTCCCAATTGCATTTATATATCTTTAGCTGTGATGACTTTTGTTATAAATATTATTAGATTTCATCCATCCATTTTTGAACTGCTTATTCCAAGAAAGACTCGCGAGTACCTGGAGTCTAACCCAGCAATCATTGGGCGAAAGACACTGGACCCTGGACTAGGGCTGGGCGATATGGCCTGTAACTGATATCCCGATATATTTTTGTTTATATCCCGATGCACGATATATATCTCAAGG